>CAOJBK010890027.1:0-18379 GCA_948294925.1 Codiaeum variegatum | reverse complement strand
TATATATATATATATATATATATATATATATATATATTAAAGAGAATTATTAAAATTAGTTTTTTTATTAACATGCTTTGCACATTAATATGTCTCGTTGTAAATTTAGTTTAATTTAAAATAACATAAATTTTTTATATTTAGTTATTATATAAAAGTAGGGTTGAGTACTATACTTGCGAATACCATATTTGATTGAAGTATCAAATCAATTTAATATATTGAAAATTTTAATTTGGCATGATATTTAGGATTGTTTATGGCTTGGATTGGATCGATTTTCGTTTGGTTTCAAACCAATCTAACTTAATTTTTAAATTATTTTATTGGTGACATACTCCGATGACTGGCCTTCAGACTCCAGTCACTAACCACCGAAATTCGGAGACCGGTCCTCGGATACCAGCAGTAGGTGACTAGTCACCGATGTCTGATAATACAATATAATTATTATAATTAATTAAAAAATATTTAATAATATTTTTAAAATAATTTAATTTATATAATTATTATAAATTTTTTTAAAATAAATTTTATTAAAATATAATTAATTCAAAAAATAAACCAATCTAATTCAACTAATCCAATCTAAAATACACCAATATCCGAAATACTATTAATCCAATCCAAATCAATGGATTAGATATATAATTCAATTTTTTTAAAAAAAATTGGATTGGATTAAATTAGTAGTATTGAATATTTTTTGAGAGATTGACGAGGAAATTAACCATTTTGTTTCATCACAAATGTTGTATGATCAAGCATCACGGAACACTTTTGTCTTATATTTCATTGTGAAGAAGCTTGTTCACTAAGGCCTCCAACCTCTTAACATAAATGTTAGCCACCTCACTCGAATTCTAGGCCTCGCTAGCTATCTTCTGAAAGCACTCCTCGAGCCCAACATTTTCAACCTCTAGAGCTTTGATTTTCTGCCTCAAGAACTCAATGGCAGATTCCATCTCTTGATATTTCTTCGGGAGGGACTCCAGCTCATCAGCATGAGCCTTTGAGGCCTTCTTCTCTATAGACAATGCCTCATCCTTCTCCTTAACAGCTTTCTGAAGCATAGACATTTGCTTCTTCAGTGCTTCATTTGAGGCTTGGCTAGCTCCTAGGTCACTTAATAATCCATCAAAGGGGCAGTAACCTCTTATAGAAAAGAAGAAGAGGATGAGGAAAAAGATCAAAGCAGTTAAAAAAAACCCATCAATTGTTCTCGAAAGATGACCAAACTCGGGGACATGAAGAACCATCCCATGTAGATTGAGTAGGGGGACCATAAGGCAACCCAATAAATAGATTCCCTTCGTAGGGAGAAGGGATTGGGAGAGTCTCACCACAAACGTCTATGTACACCTTCCTATCCACGTTAGGAATCTCAACTGGCTTCTCAGCTTCGGCAGTCCCTTCATTTTCAGCAACTGTAGGAAAAGTTGGTAGCATGCTTGCCCCTTCATCTAGACCTCCAAGGTCAGGTGCAACTTCATCAACCACAAGCGCCATGGATTGATCCACCTCGCGAATAACGTCAGTGGCCCGCTGGATAACTCTAGAAGGATGTCAAAGTCTGAGAAGAGATTCCAGAGCTCCTTCAGTGTCTTGAGTCTCCATCAACTCCCTCAGAAGAATGGATTTAGCTCCAGGCAGAACATAAGTGGACTGGGCACTTGTTTCAGCCCCCCAGTTGGCCCATCCTTCTCATCAGTTGGCTTGTCCCCTATAAACAAAGCCGCGTTAACAAAACAAATAAGAACACAGGAGAAGGTGCAAAGGAGGAAGGAATAGAAACTTTTTTCATACCTTAAGGGATTGAGAACCTTTCAGAAGGGGGATGAGATGTAAGAGCTTGAGTTAGCATTGCAGCTAAAACCTCTGCAACTTTAACATCCTTGGAAATGTCTTCAGGGGTGGGAGTGCTCCACTGAGCCAAATTCTGGATAGCTTCAGAAAGCTGGAGCTTGGTGAAGTTCTTGTATTGTTGAGACAGCATGGTCCCATCTTTCACCATATGGATCTAGTGGTAGTATTAGCAAGCCAACTTATGGAAAGAACACTGATTGAGGGCCAGCCTATCCAAGAAGCTCATGACTTGCCCAGGCTCTTGAGCGAACACAACATGGTCCCTCACGAGCCCATCCACCACATCACTCAGAATGTTCAAATGGTGCTTCCTTAATCTTCCCAGCCAGAAAATAGCCTCCACCCAAACTCTAGCACCCTTCACCTCTATAAGCCCCCTACGAAGCCTCTTGAATCTCCTCTCATCAGCTGCTAGCACCGGATTTACAAGGGGAGTAGGAGCTGCTCCAGAAGGGTCGAAAATACTACTTAGCCCCCTCTTTCGAACCAAGGGGTGCATCAGGAACCTCTTCCTCCTCAGGAAGATCATCCATCGATATATCTTCAATATCGGCCCCAACAGGCCCAACCACTTCCTCACCTTCATCTTCAGTAGCTGCAATGGTGAGAGCAGTAGGATTGTACTCTGATGAAGAGTCCCTGACCCTGAAGTTCTTCAGATACCGGTATAAGAATTTCTCCACATTCTAGTTCCTCGAGGCTACATCAACCTGATTTTCCTTGTGGGTTCGCATCCTTAAGCTTCCGGTCTGGAAGCGACGGATGGGCAGAAAGACCTTATTATCAATAAAGAGGATATGGAGGTTTGCCTTGGGAAAAGCTTTAACCATTGCTTTGGCGACCTCTTTCAAAACAACCTTGGCCTTTTTGTCGACCAGAAGTTCTGCAGATAACCCAAGGTTAGCAAGGAAGAAGAAGAGGAAGCAGGAGTAGAAAAATAACAAATTGAGAAGACTCACCTAAAGACCTTCAGATGTTGTGAGGCAACATGAAAGCCCCATCAGCATGGCGAAGGAAGGAGGAACTCATAATAAGTCTCAGGTCAAAAGAACAATGACAGGAGGCAAGAATTCAAATTCCTTGAGCATCAGAAAGGCTTAGGTTCTTCTCAAACTTCCCAACCCTAGGCCTTCCCCTATACACACTTGGGAACCCGAGGCCTACCTGACCCTTCTTGATGGACTTCAACACGTTCACAGAGAAACTTATTTTTCCAGTCATCCACCTTATTCTCCTTTGTCCCAATGAGGGTTCGCAAGGGCTTCTTCTGAAAGCACTAGATGTAGGGCTCGCTGGAAACAGATAAGTTGAAAAAAGCATGGAACATCTTAGCACTGGGATAAGAAATTCCTAGCACATAGCAGACCACTTCAAAACAGTGCATGTCTTTAATGGAGTTAGGTGTCAGCATCATAGGATTTACTTGGAAATAGTCAAAGCACCTATAGAAGAAAAGAGAGGGAGGAAAAAGCAATCCCTTGATCATGTGATCATAATACCAAGCATAATCCCACTCCTCCTTGGACATCTCCACCACTATGTTGGTTGAGAAGATCCTAGCCTCTAGAGAAGGGTGAGTAACATGGATATACTCAAACATACATTTCACTTTCTCTATGAATGCACCAAAACTAAAGGTCATGGGAGTAATATCCTTCATAAATGGCCTCACCATGCCATTTATGTAGGAAGCAGTATCTTAAGCCTTGCTCTGCTTCTGAGCCTTTTTGACTTCAAGGAAATGCTTCTTTTGTTTCTGTAGAGGATCCATGGAAACGTTTCAAGATAGAAGAACTGAAAGGAAAAGTGATGAAAGCAAAAAAATGTAGAAGAACAGAGAAAGCACAGAAGAAGGAGTAGAAATTCAGAAAGTTAAAATGAATAGGAAAGCAAGCTTTTATAGATGTCCAAGAAGCATTAAATTCCAAAATGAAATGGCACTAGGCTACATTTGGTAGCCAGTAACTGCTCAACCCTTTATTGCTCAGCATAAATACGCCAAACTGCTCCACCACGTGGTAAGAAAGAATTGATAGTAACAAAGGCACCATTACTTAGAAGAACGGAACGGTCTCATCCAAATCAAGTGAAGAGTCGTATCTAGAGCAGTGAAGAGTCACATCGGTTCAATTCAGAAACGGCACAAGCCTTCTGGCACCCCTCCATTTGAATTTTAAAATTCAAAATAGCCTGCTCAAATAAGGGGCGTTTTACATCAGGCTCGGCAAATCCTTTTCAATCACTTTTTGTGCTGCAAAGCTTTCAAGAGGTAGAATGCTCTCATGGTCCCTATCACGGCTTGTGATGGAGACCGTGAGAAGCTACTGCTTCTATACGCTAATTCCTTTGTCTTCTCCCACGGCCAAAATCAGACATCTGAATTTTGTGCAAATTTTGGATATCTAGAGAAAATAATTAGATTTTGTGGTCTACTTCAAAGTTGTTTATTTTTATCTTATCTTTCCAACAATATCTAAATCACCTCAATTGAAGTTCTGTAGCTCGAGTTATGCTCAAAATACTGAGATAGGTTCAACTAGTCAGATTTTCCAGAATTGACAGTGAACTCTCACAGCCCGTGAGGGGGACCGTGAGAAGCTACTGTTTCTCTATTTTTTTCAATATTTCTCATGGACTATCTCACAAGCCATGAGCCAGACCGTGAGACAGCCCTGAGACTTGATTTTTCACTCCATTTTGGTCCATTTTTTTGGTCTTTCAAGCTCAAATCTTGAAATAGTTCCTCCTAGCTCGAGAATTCAATTGATTACTTAGAAATGACTGAAAACACTAGAACAAATACATTAAATTCAATTTAATAAGTAAAATCCATCAAGAATATGGGGTAAAATAATATATAATTTACTAGTTATCACAATTCCAATAGGGCAAGTGTTTTTATGGCATTTTCGCATCATGATGCAGCCAAGCATGATAAGAGATGTTGTGCTGAAGCCAAATTCTCCTACACCAAGAAGTACAACAATGGCCACATCTCTTTCAATTTTCAATTGACCATCAGTCTGAAGAATTGTTCGGCCACGAAGGTCATTTGCCATAAGAGTTTGGTGGGTCTCAGCCAAACCTAGTTAATATGGAAGTCTAGTATTCTTGATTCCAGTCCATCTAGAAGCCCTTGTACCTCCATCGTGACCTGAGATCAATATGTGGTCTGCATGCCCTTTCACCACTCCACTAGTAATTACACCCACACTCGATACAAATACTAATTTGACACTAATACGTGCTCCTAGTTTGGAATTCGAGAGACAAAAAATTAAGGCAAAATACTAAATATAAGCATGATTCCTTATGATGGGACAACTTTAGCTACATCACAGACAAATGGAACATATGCAATCCACACACATAAGTAGATGAATAAGTAAATGCTGATACCTTCAGGTCATAAATCAATTGAGCAATGTCTTCAATTGAATAAATATCATGATGAGGAGGAGGACTAATAAGTCGAACCCCAGTTGTAGAATTTCTAGTAACTGCAATATCATCTATGACCTTGTGACCACGAAGCTCACCTCCTTCCTTAGGCTTGGCACCCTGTGAAACAAGACGAAGTATAATTAGATAAAAAAAATCAAGAAAATGGATTTAAAAAATAAATTCTGTTCATTTTAATCTCACCAAATGCCAAAGAAGGTATCAGTATGAAAATGCACCCATAGGTGCTTTGCTACACAACATCATCTACCATTAACATAAATGCATAAACAATAGGAACCTTTGTTCCAACAGGAATACAAGGTCTTAATGGGAGAAAGCATTTGATGAGTGTTATTTGAAATATAATTGAGCCTTTTTTATCTGTAGTTCATTGGCATTTGTAAGATAATAACTTGAAACTCTGAATCTTCCATTTGTAACTTGCTTAATTACATTTCTCTTTGGATTCATAGAACCATTTGAAAGAGGCTCCATTCGAGATGATTGTTCACCTCCCTCACCTTTGGCAATGAAAGATAATATTCCAATTATAAAAACCTTAAATTTTCTGCTCAAAGATTAAAACTTTACCAATGATTTATTGACAATATTAACTCAATTGGGAAAAACATGAGCGGTTCACATCAAAGCATACCTGTGTTGGACTTCCCACCAATTTTATTCATAGCCATGGCCAGCGATGTGTGTGCCTCAAATGATATTGATCCATAACTCATAGCACCGGTGCAGAACCCTTTAACAATCTCCACTTATTGGTTCCATTTCTTCTAATGGAATCAGTACCTCTGCTTTTTGAACTTCAAAAGCCCACATAAATTGCACGCTTTGTTAAATTCTTGAATACACTTAGAATATTCCTTGTAGGTAGCCACACTATTACCTTTGGTAGCTTCTTGAAGCTTAGATATAGCAAGAGGATCATTCAAGTGAATTTTGCCATTTTTTCTCTAATGGTAATCACCAGGGTTGGGGAGTGCCACAGATTCAGCACTTCTAAAAGGGTAAACCCTAGTGGGGAATGCCATTTCATGCATATGAAGTGAGTCATGTGCAAGCATCTCAAAGGTTGCTCCCTCCACTCTGCTGGGAGTTCTAGCAAAGCACTTTTCAATCACTTCAGATGAAAGGCCCAAAGCTTCAAAGATTTAAGTGCCCTTGTACGTGGCCAAAGTTGAAATGCCCATTTTAGCAAGAACTTTCATTATACCATAGTTGCTTGCCTTGAAATACTTCTTGACTATCTCATTTTTGAGTGGAAGTCACCAATAGATTTTGGAGGGATCTTTCCATCAACCTGTAGTCTCCAAATGGCTTCTATGGACAAATATGGACATATGGCATCGGCACCAAATCCAACCAATGTACAGAAATGGTGCACTTCACATGGTTCAGCAGATTCAACAATCAAATCTACATGAGTGCACTCAAGCTTTTTAACTAGATGGTGATGAACAACACCAACAATGAAGAGGGAACTTATAACAACTCGCTTTGATGAGAATGCTACAAAATAGTAAGATAATAAAAGGATAGATTAATTCAATTCCTAGCCAATTTACTGGTGACTGAGCATATAGATCAAATTAAATCATGTACCACTATCAGAAAGAACCAACAAAGTATATACTTCCTTAATTACATCACGTGCTTTAGCATAAATCCTATCTAAAGTCTTCTCTAATCCATTCCTACCACATTCCTTTGAGTAAGTTATGTCAAGTACTTTGCTTTGCCAACCTCTGTAATTCATCTTCTTAATTACTTCCATTTCCTCAATGGATAAGAGAGGTCCTTTTAATGATAAACAGTAGAATTATTTCTTAATTGTTTCATGCATTCCAAGGAAGTGACTATCTTTTCTCTAATAGGATCAATGGGAGGGTTCGTCACTAATTTCTTAATTTATGCTCCTAATATGTCCCGTAATTGAATTCCCACTAGCTTTTCAACTACAGAGAAACCCAAGTGAAGAAGTGAAGTAAAGAACCAAGCTCCTCTTCCTTTGAGGATGTATGATCCACTGTCTCATTTGGAAAAGAAGGGGGTCCTGTAATAGGACAAAAATAATAACTCTTACACTTCTGGGTTCGGTTTGCTCATCCCAGATGATTTGCCTTCAACTAAAAGAAATTT
This sequence comes from Codiaeum variegatum, assembly GCA_948294925.1. Classification (NCBI taxonomy): domain Eukaryota; kingdom Viridiplantae; phylum Streptophyta; class Magnoliopsida; order Malpighiales; family Euphorbiaceae; genus Codiaeum; species Codiaeum variegatum. The sequence goes on along the minus strand of CAOJBK010890027.1, from coordinate 10,915 downwards.
GTCAATGCTAGAAGGAGGTGAAATTTAATTTCAATGTTAAAGGAAGAGGATGGGAATTGGACTGATGATCAGTTGAATATTGAAAGTATGATAATAACTTTTTACAAGAAGCTTTTTTCAGATGATAATGTTGCCCACGCAGAAATGTGGACTTGTAAAACTTTTTGTCAGCTTTTGGAGGAAGAGAAAATGAAGTTATCAACCAATGTGACTAAAGAGGAAGTTAAAACAACCCTCTTTGAGATGGAACAAGTGATTGTTGCTAGTAAGGATGGATTTAGTGCCCTTTTCTTTTAAAAATACTGGGGAATTATGGGGAAAAGCCTACGTTATACTATTATGAAAGCTATTGATGAGGGAGTTTTGGACACAAAGTTGAATGAAACACTCGTTGTCCTTATTCCAAAAATTGACAATCTTGAGAATGCTGCCCAATTCTGCCCGATCTGCCTCTGTAACATTGTTTGTAAGCTGATTATAAAGGTGATTGCAAACAGAGTTAAGCCATTAATGGGGAAGCTGATTGATCAGCATCAGACAAGCTTCATTCCTAATTGCCAAATTTCTGATAATGTTGGAATTTTTATAAGAAGTTATTCATTTGATGCATAAGAAGAATAGTGGAAAGGGTATGATGGTAATAAAATTTGATTTAGAGAAAGCATACCACATATTGAATTAGGATTTAGTTGTGAACATGCTAAGGATTGATGGATTTCCTGATAAGTTGATCAATGTTATCAAAGTATATATTCTCCTACTTCTTTTCAAATTTTGATGAATGGAGGATCGTCAGGCAGCTTTGTGTCTAAGAGAGGTGTGAGACAAGCGATTCGATTTCTCCATACCTATTTGTTTTGTGTGTTAAGAGACTCTCCCATTTAATTATTGATAAAATTGATGAGAAGAAGCGGAAACCTATTAATCTAGATAGAAATGGGCCTGAGCTTTTGCATATCTTTTTTTGCAGATGATTTGGTGATCTTCGCTGAAGCTAAGGAGTAGCAACTCAATGTTATATTGGATACCTTCGAAGAGTTTTATGGAGCGTCGGGTCAGAAGGTGAGTAATGCTAAATCTCTTCTCATTTGGTCTAGTAATGTTAGTAGATCTTTGAGAAATGATTTGGATTTGATAGGGGGTTTCAAAGGTATAGACAATTTAGGGGTGTATCTAGGGGTCCCTGTCATCCATGGCCGGTTGTGAAAAGAAGCTTTTCAAGGACTGGTGGATTGTGTGAGGAAGAAGCTATAGATGTGGAGATCACACCATTTATCTTTGGCTGGAAGAATTACTTTAACATAGTCCATTTTACTTACCATCCCCAATTACATAATGCAAACCATAAAAAATCCCAAATATGTTTGTGATGATATTGAGTTGATTTGTAAAAACTTCATTTGGGGTGGGAAATAAGACAAGAGAGGAGTTTCTTTTATTTAATGGGAGAAATTATGCCAGCCCAAATGCAATGGAGGTATATGTATTAATTAGATTAGAAAGATGAATGATGTTTTTTTTTGCTTAAATTAACCTCGAATGTGATCATTAAAAAAGAAGAACTATGGGTTAAGGTTCTTGGGAGCAAGTATAAGCTGAGTGGAGATGGTATACCTTCTTCCTATAGCTGTAATGGCTCTTCGGTTATTTGGAGATCTATAAGACAAGTTTGGGGAAGGGTTGTGAAGGGTGCACGATGGGCAATAGGAAATGGCATTGGTTGTGGGTTCTAGCAGGACTGTTGGTTGCTGGACAAGCCTTTATATCAGGTGGTAAGTACTGAATTAAGTTAGGAGCATTTATAGAAAAAAGTGGTTGATTATGTTAGTGAGTCTAGGGAGTGGAACTGGAATGATCTTCAAGGGGTATTACCTACCACTATGCTGCTCAAACTTGCGAGCTTCATGCCACCTACTGCTATGGTTGAGAATGACACAATTTACTGGGGATTAACCTCTTCAGGTATGTTCAATGTTAAATTAGCCTATGTTTTGTTGTCTTGTTATAATTGGAAAGGTAAATATGGGAAATGGAAATTAATTTGGGATTGGAAAGGGCCATTGAGAATCAAAACTTTCATGTGGCTAGTCATGCATCATAAATTAATGATAACAAGGAAAGAGTGAAGCGACATTATGCGGATGAACCTATGTGTTTGAGGTGTATAGGAGGGATTAAAGATTGTTTTCATGTCCTTAGAGATTGTACTTTTGCCAAAAACATTTGGAGAAGTTTATGGCCTGCTATCGAGACAATCATCTGTTCTAGACTATCAATTATGAGGAATGGCTGATATGGAACTTGAGCAATGAAGATAAAAAAAATAAATGGGATTGAATGGAAATTTTACTTTCCAATGGTGTGTTGGAGACTATGGAATTGGAGGAACATGGCTGTGTTCAATAATGAAAGGCAACAAGTAAGTCAAAATACTGCCAACATTATAGCTTTTGTGCAGCACGTGGTAGAGGCTACTGCTAGTATGGGTAATGTGGCTAGTAATCAAAGAAAAGAATGGCGACTTATCAGCTGACGTGTACCTGATGTGGGAGTTTGCAAATTAAATACCAATAGGGAAATGAAGAGGGCTGAACAACTAGCCTTGACATGGGGTCTTTTAAGAGATTGTCTTGAATGATGGGTGAAAGGATTTGCAGTGAATTTAGGTTCAAGCTTGGTCCTTAAAGTAGAATTTTGGGGTTTGATCCATGGATTGCATATGGCCTAGGATTTAGGAGTAAGGAAAATGGAAGTTGAATGTGATAGTTTGGTCATGATTCAAATTATCACTGGGAGCTATATGATTCCTACCTCTAGGAGTAGTTTGGTAAGAGAGGTGAGAAACTTGACGAACAGACCTTGGAGCGTGAGACGAGGTAGAAGGAATGCAATAATGAATGAAGAAGAACAAAAAGAAAATTCTTTTAGAGCTCAATGAGGAAGACCTCGTGAGTTTAATGCACAAAGAGGTAGAAGAGGCTATGTTGAATGTTTTTATTGTCATAAGCTTGGGCAAAAAATTAATGAATGTTGGATAAAAAATCCAGAGCTCAGGGAAGGAAAAGAGACGAGTTATGTTCATGAACAAAATTGTGAAAACTCACAAGAAACTTTATTGATCGCCTCTGATGGAAATGTTAATGATATATGGTATTTGGATAGTGGAGCTAGCAAGCATATGACTGGAAATAAGAGTTTATTTTCAAATCTAGTTGAGACTAATCATGACCAAGTGACAATTGGTGATGCCAAAGCCTACTAGATTCATGGCATTGGAGAAATTACTTTCAAAACAAAGCATAGTCAGGTTAAAAAGATGTCTAAAGTTTATTATGTGCCTAGATTAAAAAGTAACTTGCTTGGTGTTGGACATTTAATGAAGAAAGGTTTTGATATTTATTTTCATAATAAATTGTGCATTTCCTTGAGTTCAAACAACTTGTATCCACTCATACTCAGAGTCTTAGATGCCTCTTGATTCCTTTCTTATAATGAGGAAAACTCAAAGTTATGGAATGACATATTTGGTCATCTTAATTTTGGGAGTTTGAAGCTTATGTTAGAGAAAAACATAGTTGAGGGATAGACAAAAATTCAAATTCCAAGTGAAGTTTGTGAAGAATGTCAAATTGGAAAGCAACATAGGGAGCCATTTCCAGCAAAATCAAATTAGGAGTCTCATTCTCCTCTGGAACTTGTCCATACAGATTTATGTAGACCTTTTCAGACACCATCCTTTGGAGGTAATCAATATTTTCTCTTATTTGTTGATGATTTCACCAAGAAGATAGGTTTATTTTCTTAAAGAAAAACCAAAGACTTTTCAAGCTTTCAAAGATTTCAAATCTAGAGTTGAAAATTTCTCTAAATTCAAAATAAAAAATTTAAAAAGTGATCATGGAGGAGAATATTTATCAAAATTGTTTGAAGATTTTTGTCGAGAACATGGTATCAGACATGAGTTGACAACTCGCCATTCTCCACAACAAAATGGCATTGCGGAAAGGAAGAGCATAACTATTATGGAGATGGCCCGATGCTTGCTGAAAAAGAAAAACTTGCTTGCAAAATTTTGGGTGGAAACAGTTTCATGTGCCATTTACTTAATTAATAGGTCTCCTACAAAGAGCTTGAACAACTCTACTCCACATGAGGTTTGATATACAAGAAAACCAAGTATTCATCACTTAAGAACATCTATTTGCATTGCTAATTCACACATTCCAGATGCTTTGAGAAGCAAACTTGATGACAAATCTGCAAAATGCATTTTCATTGGATATAGTGAAAGATCTAAGGCATACAAGCTATATAATCCGAAGACAAAGAAAATTGGGAGATTCTTCAGACTTCAAAAGATGAACTTGTTGATGAAAGTGAAGATTCACCTCTAGTGAGAAAGACAACAATATTGCAAGAAATTTATGAGACAATAGAAGAAGTTACAGGACAAGATCAAGTATTTTTTGCTTTCTTTGCAGGTAAAGATACAATTACTTTTGATGAAGCATTGAAGGAAGAAAAGTGGACTTGTGAAATGAATGAAGAATTCAAGGCGATAGAGAAAAATGACACTTGGGAGCTCATTGATTTTCTGCCACAAATATAGCCTATTGGAGTAAAATGAGTGTTCAAAACCAAGAAAAATCCCGATGGTTCTATTAATAAATATAAAGCAAGACTAGTTGAGAAAAGGTACAAGCAAAAAGAAGGAGAAGACTACAATAAGGTATTTGCTCTAGTCTCTAGACTTGATACAATTCATTTGATTATTTCTTTAGTAACCCAAAATGGGTGGAATTTATTTCGAATGGATGTGAAGTCTGCCTTCTTAAATGGCTTTCTTCAAGAAGAAATTTATCTTGAGTAGCCGGCTAGTTTTGCCAAAAAAGGTGAAGAAAATAAAGTTTATAAGCTTAAGAAGGCATTATATGGGCTGAAGCAATCACCTCATGCATGGTATGGAAGGATCAATGATTATTTTGAGAAACATGGATTTACAAGGTGTCCATTTGAACATACTTTGTATGTAAAATGAAGCTCTAATGGGCATTTTATCATTGTTAGCCTTTATGTTGATGACCTTGTTTTTACTGGTAATGATTTCAAGATGCTGAAGGAGTTCAAACTCTCCATGATGGAAGAATTTGACATGACTGACTTAGGTGAGCTACATCATTTCTTGGGAATAGAAGTTCACCAGTCAAAAGTAGGAATCTTTATTTCTCAAGAAAGTTATGCTTGAGAAGTTCTTGAGAAATTCAAAATGGAGCATGCCATTCATGTGCTTACTCCATGTGCTAAAGGTTTGAAGTTAAATAAGGAAGGTCAAGGGAAGCCAATCAATCAGACTATGTTTCGTAGTTTAATTGGAGCTTTAATGTATCTAACAATGGCTAGACTTGACATTATAGTTGTGGTAAGTTTGATTAGCAGATTCATGGAGAAACCATATCCGTATCATTAAGAGGCTGCAAAAAGAATACTGAGATATGTGAAGCACCTCTAGATATGTTTTTACTCTTGGGAGTGGAGCAATTTCTTGGAGTTAAAAAAAGCAATAAGTTGTGGTGCTTTCCACTACTGAAGCAGAGTACATTGCTGCTTCTTCAGCTGCATGTCAAATGATATGGCTAAAAGTGTTCTAGAAAGTATCATATTCCATTATATAAGTCCTACGATACTCTATTGTGATAATAGTTCTACCATATCAGTTTCAAAAGAACCAGTTTTGCATGGAAGAACAAAGCATATTCGGATTCACTTTCATTTTCTAAGGGATCTTGTCAATGATGGAGAAATTAGCCTTGAATATTGCAAAAGTGAAAAACAACTTGCAAACATGTTCACCAAGGCTATAGGAGGACATGACTTCGAGAAGAATGTTGCTTGTTTGGGAATGAAAAGCAAATTTGGTTTATGGGAGGCATTGTTGGAACATTAAACCAAATTTAGAGTTTTAATTAATGTTTTCATTAAACTTGAATTTTAATTATCATAAAATATAAGAGGGTTTTAAGTTTTTGTTAATAAGTTAAGTTATATTGTAGTTAATAAAAATTAAGAGTTATAAGTTAGTAAATGTTATATTTATAGTTAGCATTGAATTAGCTATGTTAAATTACCCGTAAGAAAGTGAATAATAAGAAAAGTATTTCAAAAACTCTTCTTCTAATATTTATTGTAAAATTCTCTCTCCTCTCTTTTCATTTCCTATACCCCTTATAATTAAGTTTACATTGCTATTTCGCATTTTTCTTGTAGTATAAATAAAATATTAAGAACACTATATTCATGAATATTTAGGCATAAACTGGTAAATGCGAAGACAGAGTTAATATTTTGTATGCAGGTTTTGGATTTACATAATGCATTTTCTACATAGAAAAGACAAACATATACTGCATTTTTTTTTGTCATTAATAGCTCCATTTCTAATATATAAAAGCCTTATTTTGTGTACAGGTTTTGGATTTACGTATGAATTTTCTTCATATAATTCAAACTCTCTTAAAATTGTTTCCCTGTCTGTAAACAATTTCGATGGAATTATACCAAAATGTTTAGGGAACTTGACGAATATAAGAATTTTGGAGGTTTCATCCAATAATTTTTTTGAGAATTACCTTCATCTGTTTGTAAATTGAACTATCTAGAAACTCTTTTTTTGAGTTGAAACAATGTCAATGGGATACTGCCAAAATGCTTAGGGAACTTGACCAGCCTAAGCATTTTGGAGGTTGCAGCCAATAATTTTTCTGGAGTAATACCTCTACCCATTTGTAGTTTAAACTCCCTTGAAATTCAAACAATACCAAAATGTTTTGGAAATTTGACCAATATAAATCTTTTGAGGGTCTCAAACAATCGAGAATTACCTTCATCTATGAACAATTTTAATGGAACAATACCAAAACGTTTTGGAAATTTGAGCAATATAAAACTTTTAGGGGTCTCAAACAACCATTTTTCTAAAGAATTACCTTCATCCATTTGTAGTTTAAACTTCCTTGAAGTTCTGGATATGTCAATAAATAATTACCAAAATGTTTAAGGAATTTGACCAACATAAGGTTTTTGGAGATTACAACCAATAATTTTTATGGAGAATTACCTCCATCCATTTGTAGTTTAAGTTCCTTGCAATCTCTCATCTTGGCCAAGAACAAGTTCAGTGGAAGACTCCCGAACTTATTCAAAACTCTCCAAGCAATCTCTCATGCTAGGGTGTGTGTTCTTTTTCTTCAATATTTCTGCTTTATTTGCCAAACTGCCAAGTGTTTGATAAAATGTCTCAGTGACAAGTTTTATGATTTTGTTGTGCTTTTAGATTCCTTTGTCTTCAGAATATCATCTATTGACTAATTATCCACATTCTTCTCGCCGAATTATAGTGATACAAAATGGATCTTGCTAATCGTGCCAAACACAAGGTCTGTTAGACCTTTGCCTCAAAAATTTTAATGATTACATACAACATTTAATCCCAAACTTTCATTTGTGTTGCTTCATTTATTTACAGGATAGGATCAGTTATTTTGGGCAAAGAAACATTTCTTATTCTCTCAATTCTCATTATAAGGAACAATGTCAAACAAGTAATCTGTGCTTCTTGTTCTGTTTAAATTGAAACTGCCACATGCAAATCATTAGGCAGTATATAGATTCCTTATGTGCATTAGTTAAACTTTTAACCAAATTGCATTGAAGGGTTTCTATGATTTTTGTTAAATGCCTTGAATAATTACAACTAACCCGAATTATGATCCAACCCGAAATTGAATGCAGCTGATTATTGATTGTACTGTTGCATTGGTTTTCTCTTAGAAAATAAAGAATCCTCTCTGCCCGTGGACGTAGGCTGTTCCTTGGCCGAATCACGTAAATTTCGTGTATGATTTCTGGTGTTTTTTCTTTTTAATTTCTTGTTATCTGCTGCTTGACCTAACAATTTTTCTTCTTCCTTTTATGAGTAATTTATATTTGTTTTTTATTTTCTTTTTTTACTATTAGTTCCTCAACTTCTTGCAAGCTCAAGTCAGATAAAAGCAAAAAAGAGACAAATTTAGAAACCAAAATAAGAAATGTTCAATTCTAAAAGTATTTGGTTTCTACATTCAGTTTCTAAACTAAAATGAGTTTCTATTAATAAATATTGGTCTCTAAAAATTGCAACATGAATCAGCAAAAATTCTAGTGGATCCACGTTTTTTAATACTGGTATTTTACTTTTTGGAGACATTTACTTCTCAGATTTTCCTTTTCTTTTCCATTTCCTCTTCTCTGATCTTATTTTTTCGTTTTCAATTTCATATGCATCTCTATAATATGGAAAAGCTTTGTTTTCTCTGTCTCGTTCTCTTTGGCGTCTCCGTCGCTCACCATCACTGCTCATTGCCAGGTCTGTTTTTATATTTTTAGGATTTTTTTTTGTTTTAATTGATATAATTAGGTCTTAATCTAGGTCAAATAGATCCTTCTGCTCTTTGTTTTATCTAGGCTTTTGAATTGATTCCTTTACACTGATTTTTGTCAATTTGTTTTAGAATAATCAGAACCATAGTCAGCTTAGATCAATGCTTCCAAGCAGCTATGGGCTCGTCGAGTCACTTGCTCGTATGTGTTACCTCACCATATGTATTTGTGCAAGTTTTTACCATTTTTAGGGTTTTTATTTCTCTGAATTGGAGCTGATTATTATTTGAATTTATTATTATTATTTTCTTTTGGCTGGCAATGTAGGGGAGAGGTTCATCGAGATGGAGATTACCATAGAGCTGTTCACGTTTGGATTTTTGCTAAGAGTAGTCAAGAGTTACTTTTGCAGAAGCGAGTTGATTGTAAGGATTCATGGCCAAGGCAGTGGGATATCTCCAGTGCTTGCCATATATCTGCTGGTGATTCATCCCTTATTTCTGCTAGGTGACTTAAAATTTCATTGTTTATCCTTTTAGTTGTGTGGTGTTAATAATTAAATGCTGATTTTGATTAATTGTTATGCTTTTTTCTGAGACTTTGAATTGAATGCACTCAGGAGGAAGCTTCGAGAAGAGCTCGGCATTATCCTTCCAAAGGATGCATTTGAATTGATATTCATTTTTCTTCAAGAGTGATGAGTAAATCAAATCCTTTTCTATTCTTTTTCAATTAAATCTTTTTCTTATTGTAAGAAATAGTGTTTTTGTTGAGAAATTACGCTATACAAACACAACAATAAAAGGAACACAGAGATTTAACGAGGTTCGGCAATTTGCCTACGTCCTTGGGAGCAGAGAGAGCGGTGGAATTTTATTAGATCAGAGAGAAAAGATATCTCTCTAGGGTCACAAATACAATATATATATATAACCTATGGTACAAATTACAAAATTACCCTGTACCGTACCGTAGGGGCGTTGCCCCTGCATCCCCAACCCACTTAAATCATAACCCCTGATCGGACAGATGCTGTCGCTCCGCTCCAACATCTGTCCCTTTTTTTCTGGTATATGAGCCGTACCTAACAAATCTCCACCTTGGCGAATATCAAGTCCCTTAGGAGATAAAACCATGGGATTTCTCACACATCAAAGTGGGTTGGGCTACCTTGCTTGTTAGCAACTACTAATATTCAACAAGTCCAAACAATGCATGAACTTGTTAATAGTAACTGGCTTGGTCAACATATCAGCTGCATTCTCACTTGTATGAATCTTCAGCAATAATATCTCTCCAGATGCAATCAACTCTCTAATCTTGTGATACCTCACATCAATATGCTTAGTTCTAGCATGGTACGCCTGGTTCTTTGCCAAATAAATGACACTTTGACTATCACAATGCAACTGAACTCCACCTTGCTCAATACCCAGTTCCTTTACTAGCCCGGTAATCCATAAAGCTTCTTTAGCAACTTCAACTACAGCCATGTACTTTGCCTCAGTTGTAGATAATGCTACAATAGACTGTACTGTTGATTTCTGTAAAACAATGTGTTTCTATATTTCACTTCTATCGAATTGATGTACAATGTTAGATATATATACAAACTAACTAGCTATAGATAGAGACTAATCCCTAGAATCAAGGATACAATCATATCATATCTTATCTTATCTTTAACACTCCCCCTCAAGTTGGAGCATAGATGTTAATCATGCCCAAGTTGTTACATAAATAATCAATCCTAACCCCATTAAGAGCTTTTGTGAATATATCTCCCAATTGCTCTCCAGTTTTCACATATCCTGTCGAAATCAAGCCTTTCTGGATCTTTTCACGAACGAAATGACAATCGATCTCAATGTGTTTCGTTCGTTCATGGAAGACTGGATTTGAAGCAATGTGAAGTGCTGCCTGGTTGTCACACCATAATTTAGCTGGAATTGAGACCTTGAGACCTACTTCAGTAAGGAGCTGATATATCCATATTATTTCACATGCGGACTTAGTCATAGCCCTATATTCTGATTCTGCACTTGACCGTGAGACAACATTCTGCTTCTTACTCTTCCATGAGACCAAATTTCCTCCAACAAAAACACAGTAGCTTGAAGTCGATCTTCTGTCTTCCTTTGACCCCGCCCAATCAGCATCTGAAAAGCATTCAATCCTGGTATGACCATGGTTGCCATATAGTATTCCTCGTCCGGATGCACTTTTCAAATAGCATAAAATTTGCTCCACAGCTCTCCAGTGATCAACTGTTGGAGATGACATATATTGACTTACAACACTGACTGAATACACAATATCTGGACGAGTTACAATGAGGTAATTTAATTTCCCAACTAATCTTCTGTATCTCTCAGGATCTTCAAATAACTCACCATCTTTTGTAAGCTGTAAGTTAGGAGCCATTGGAGTGCTATATGGCTTAGCCCCTAATTTTCCTGTCTCAGATAATAAGTCAAGAATATATTTCCTTTGAGATAAA
>CAOJBK010888819.1:0-10616 GCA_948294925.1 Codiaeum variegatum | reverse complement strand
TTATCTTCTTTGCTAGCTTCAGTTTATCTGGGAGTTTGCCCTTCTCCAAGTAGGCTATTATTAGATCCATCCAATAGGGTTCGGGCTCTACACACATGATAGCCTCGGGAGTTTCTGTGGAAGGGTGAGCCAGGGCCCCCAGGAATACTCTGTTGGGGATGTCTATTGGATGAGTTGTAGCAAGCTTGCTTAGACTATCTGCTCTGGTGTTTACATCTCTAGGGACCTTTCTGAATTCGATCTCTATCCCCTTCTCCTTCATTTTCCTCTACTGTGAATCTCTAAATTCGATCTCTATCCCCTTCTCCTTCATTTTCCTCAACTGTGAATCTATGTTATCTAAGTACTTGATCATGACAGGATGATGAGCTTTGTAAAGACCTTCGACATGACCCAATACTAACTGCAAGTCACTACAGATGTGCAGTGTTTCAACATGTAAGAGTTCAGCCACAAAAAGGCCTTGAAGGAGAGCTTCGTACTCAATAGTATTATTGGTTGTTAGGAAGTCTAGCTTTAGGGTGAATTTAATAAGGACTCCCTCTTCATTCTTCAGCACTACCCCCACTCCACTAGCTTTTTTACCACTTGTCTTATCAACAAACAACTCCCATTTGGCCTTTGGGCTCGTGGATTCAGGCTGCCCTGAGGCTCCCTATCTGGTATCACCCTAGTTGGGAATGAACCTTCTGAGATGAAGTTTGTTAGGGCTTGTGCTTTAATGGCCCTTCTAGGCCTATATTCCAGGCCATATCCTCCCAACTCTACGGCCCAACAAAGTAGTCTTTCAGAAAGATCTAGCTTATGTAACAGTTTCTGTAAGGGCTTGTCAGTAACCACTACCCCTTGATACTCCTCCAAATAAACCTTGAACTTCCTGCAAGATAGGACTAGATTATACATCATCTTCTTGAGGGGGCTATAGTTCAGTTCTGCCTCCAGCAGCACCTTACTGAATTAATATATTGGCTTCTGGATGTTTCCCTCTTCCCTTACCAGTACCGTGCTAACTGCATGCTGCGAGGCTGAGAGGTACAGCAGGAGCTCTTCGCCTTTAATGGTTTTACTCAGGACATGCTCTAATGTGAGAAAGGCTTTCATATTATCCATAGCCTATTAACTGTCTTGTTTCCATTTGAAGGTGGCACTCTTTCTGAGCTTCTTGAAGAATGGGAGGTACTCTCCCTAGAGTTGGACATAAACCTGTTGAGAGCTACTAGTCTGCCTGTCAGTTTCTGGACTTCCTTGACTGTTCTGGGAGGATTCATCTCCAGGATGGCTTGGACTTTGTCAGGGTTCGACTCGATTCCTCTGGCACTGACTTGGTAGCCTAGGAATTTGCCTTCATTAATAAAGAAGGCACATTTTTCTGGATTTAGCTTCATTCCATAGGCATTCATCACGTCGAACACTTCCTTCAGATTTTGTATATGTTGCTAAAAGCTCATGCTCTTTACTACCATGTTATCCACATAGGCTTCAAGATTTTTCTCGAGTTGCTCTCTGAATATGTGGTTAATAAGTCTTTGGTATGTGGCTCCAGCATTCTTGAGCCCGAAGGGCATAGACGCATAGCACTATGTTCCCTTCTCTATGATGAATGAAGTCTTCTCCTCATCATTTCATCCATTCTGATCTGGTGATAGCCCTGCTTAGCATCAAGCTGAGAGAAATAATTAAAACCAGTTGTGGAGTCTACCAGCTTGGTAATCATAGGCAATGGATAAGAATCCTTTGGGCATGCCTTGTTTATATTAGTTAAATCCACACACATACGGTGACCTCCGCTTGCCTTCTTGACTAACACCACATTGGCTAGCCATTCTGGAAATTGCACTTCTTTGATAAAGCTAACTGTAAGTAGCTTATCAACTTCCTCATCAATGATAGCTTATCTTTCTGGACCAAAGCACCTCTTCTTCTACTTGACTGGCCTATGGGCAGGATCTACATAAAGCTTGTGTGTAATGACTTCTGAGCTTATCCTTGGCATATCTGTGGAGGCCCAGGCGAATGTTGCCATATTATCAGCCAGGAATTCTTGCCCCTACTTCTTCTCTTCAGAATCCAGTGCAGAATTGATCTGCAGGGTTCGGCCGTCATCATTGAATTCAAAGGGCTCGAGCCTCTGGGTAGATTCGCCTTTGGAATCGGTTGGGACTTCATCAGGAATTGTCTCTACCAGGTTCACCTCATTCAGCTCTAGAGAAATAGACTTCCTTTTCTTCTTCATGGTGAAGGTCATCTTGGGTGCTACATCCCTATAGATGTATATATCCGAACCATCAAGAAGGGAAATTATCAACCTGCCTCTTCTGACACTAACTGAGGCATCTAGGTCCCACAACAATGGTGTTCCTAGCAACACATTGTATGCCATGGGCAGCTTCGTTACTACAAAGATCGCCCTCACTACCACTGCCCTCGGGGCTTAGCCCACTATCACGGGTAATTCAATCATACCCACTGCTGGGATGATAGCTTTGTCAAGGGTTTGGACTTGCACTTCTAAAGGTTGGATCAGTGAGCTATCGATCCCCATCTGTATAAATGCTTCCCATTGTAGGAGGTTCACTGAGCTCCTGGTATTAACAAAGATCCTACTGACCCTGAAATTAGCCACCACTGCAGAGATTACTATAGCTTCGGCTTTTTGGGTAGCTCGGCTGGTCGAACTGGATGCGGGCTGCTTCGAGCCGTTGAAGTACACAAATTCAAATGGTTTATGGGTTTGGGCCAGTTCCTTTTCCTTCCTTCGACTGAGAGGAGCCTCTTCTGGGCCTTCTGTGAGACATAAGATATCTCCAGCCACTCCATCTTCTATTGGCACTGTTTCTGTTGGGTTCGGTGGGCCTCCCCTGTCAGTTCTCTTGACATAATTGCTGAGGTATTCCTATTTAATGAGCCTTTCAATATCCTCTAGGAGGATCAATAGTTATCAGTGGTGTGCCCATGAGTATTGTGAAATTTACACCACAGGGATCTGTCTCTCTTAGTTGGATCTTTCATAATGGGTCTCGGCCTCTTCCAGATATCCTTATCTTGAAATGCTGTAAAAACCACCTCGAGTTTGGCATTCAATGGTGTGAGTTTGGAAGGATCAAACCTCTCCCTCCTAGGTGGTTCTATGTGCCTTGGTTGAGGATTGGGCCTGCTGGGGATTTCTCCATCCCTCGGTGGCAACTCTTCTTTCTTAGCTATCTTTTGGGACGGGCCTCCCTCTTCTGGTTTTTTTCTCTTGAAAAACCTGTTCTTCCTGAAAGCATCATCCTATATGATGTACTCCTCTGCAATAGCCATAGCTTCGTTTAAGGTCCTAGGCGAACTCCGGACCAAGGCTTTGAAGTAGTCTTGATGGCTAGTGCACTTCTACAAGGCTTCAATTGCTTGAGGTTCATCAATGTCTGTCACCTTTAGTATCTCCCTATTGAAACGAGCAATGAAGTCTTTGAGTGACTCATCCGAACCCTGTTCCACCTGCTCCAAGGCTCGGGTTGATGTTGGTATGGGAATACTGGCTGAGAATCTTTTAACAAATAAGTTCACCAAATTCCAAAATGAATCTATACTACCCTCTGGTAGGCTATCATACCATTTCGCTATGGCCCCTCCTAAGGTGCCTCTGAAGGCTTGGCAAAGTGTCTCATTCCTAGTGGTTTGCAACTGCACCAAATGTTTGTACTCCAAAACATGTGCTTTGGGATCTTGGCTGCCATCATACTTATCAATTTAAGGCTATTTGAACTTATCAGGCATTTGGAACTCTTCTATGTTCCTGGTAAATGGAGACTTGAGGTGTAGAGAGAAATCTCTCCTTCTGTATGGCTTCGGGCCTGACATCTCCTCTACATATCTCTAGACCTCTTCCCTGAGTGTCACTCAAGACCTATGGTGACTTGAGGCCTCCTGCTCTTCTCTTTTGGGGTTGCCATGTCTACTTGCATGCTCATGCATTTGTTCTGAACCCCTGTGAGATCTGCTCCGGTGATCCTTCTCTCTTCTGCTAGTAACAAATCTATCTCCTACTGCTTCCCTCCCATTTACTTATCGCCTTCCACTCCTATCTTCCACCCTTTGGTCCCTGTCTGGCACTTCTAGCATAGATCTACTCTGATTCCTCTCTCCTGCAGGCCTGGCTGCTGCTGCATCAGCGGGGATATTAACATTCACTCCCCGGTTCCTCGCTGGAGGGTTATTATCAACTCTAGCTGGTGGGTCAGGCCTTTGAGCTACTTGGAGTGGTGAAATTAAGGGAACAAGGTTGATGATCAGGCCTTGTAATGCAGCTACTAAATCTGGAGTTGCATGAGGAAATATGGGTTGTTAAGCTAGTGTGGAAGGATTGGGTATTTGAGGTTGACTCATAAAACTTTAGAGGCTTTGCAAGGAAGCATCTAGATTAGCCAAAGCTGCAGTTGGGTTTTGGTGTGTTGGAGGTGTGTTTGCTGCTGGGTTTGTAGTGGTAGGAGGAGGGCTATCCTCTACCATGCGGGTTTCATCATGGGTTTGTTCCATTGTGAGAGTTTTAGATATGATACAGGCTTTAAAAGTGTGTTGGGAAGGAACTGCTATGTCGTTCCCACAGACGGCGCCAAATGATGCATGTGGGTCTAGCCAATGCTGGATCAGAACTGCTCTGGTTGAGCTGGAATAGCCTGTACAGAATATACAGTGGTCAGGGGTGGCCAGACGTGGTGTCCGGCGATAACCCTCTGACGCTTAAGTTATAAACAGGTTGTAAGCGGGAAAGCTTTCAAGAATGGAACTTAGTATAATATTTGGGTAGTGAGGAAACATTACCTCATTTGAATTGTTGAGGACTGTATTTATAGGGTGAAAATCCTGTTGAAGGGGACATGTGTCAGCTCCGGGTACTTTGCAGCGTACCTCTCCATAGGGCCAGCGATATCTGTCTGCTGTGGGATCCAAACCCTTGAAGGTCATAAGAGACAAAGCTTATTGTGCGCCTAGAGTTCGGGTAGGACCAAAGTGTTACAGGATTCGGTCACGATCCAAGTGTATAATTAGGGCCGAACTAGGCAAAGTCTGAGCGGTATCAATAATGATGATGCTTTGATTGAATGGAATGATAGATTGTAATTGTAACTGTAACAAATATAACATTAAAGAGAAAGGTTACGAACTTCTCAAAGATTTGATAAAACATATGCAGCTAAAAAGACTAGCCTTTTTATTCATAGCAAATGCAAGTGGAGGAGGAGATTATTGAATTAGAATGTTTTGTTCTTTTTTTTGAATGCTCATGATAAGAACTTTTAATGCATGTATTTGCTTATTAGAAAGCATTAAACAAGGTCTATTAAGAGTAAATATTTTTTCAATAAGCTATAAGCCTCTAAAATTATTGTAAGAAGGTTCTAAAAATTAGACTAGAGGTTGAACTGGTGCCTTTACCAGTCCACGGTTAGACCAATTCAGTCAGCTGGATCGATTTCAAAAGTTTGTATGCAGTAAAAAATGTATTAACAAATTTGGGAAGAAATGCCATTATTAAAAATATGAAAATAAAAAATTGTCATTATTAACAAAAATGTCATTATTAACAAATTTGGAACAAAAATTTCTCAATTGAAAAAAAGAACAAATCTAAAAAAACAAGAAATTAAACATTAAAAAGTGTGAAATAGGGAGAGAAACACAAGGAAAGGCTTATTCAAGAAGCTTCATTAATCATCACACTAATTAACATGTAATTACAATGTTTATATACACTTATGAGGTTAGCCATAACAATTAAACTACCTGACTAACATAATGTAAGTTGGCATATCTAGAGAACCTTCATACTTCAACTCCCCTTTTCAAGATGGAGGCTACAAAAATAGACCCATCTTCAATATAAGCCTGAAATGATCATTGACATAATGAGATTTAGTGAATAGGTCTACTAATTGAGAATGGAAAGAAACATGCACAGGATCTATAAGTCCATCCTTATATTTGTTCCTCACTACGCGACACTCTGTTTCTAAATGTGTAGTTCTTTTATGGAAAATTGAGTTTTGAGTAATATAAAGGGTTGAGTTATTATCACAATGTAAAGGAATTGGTAAATAGATGGGAATATTGAAATCTTGCCATAGGTAGGTGAGGTACTAAAGCTCATACACTGTTGTTCCCATGCTTCTACACCCAACCTCAGGCGATGATCTTGAGACTATCATTTGCTTCTTTGTCATCCATGAAACAAGTGCTTGACCCAGAAAAATACAAAACACAGTCAAGGATTTCCTAGTGGCCTTACATGTTGCCTAGTTAGCATCACAATAAGAAGTGACAATAGTCATTAGGAGATTGAGCAAGACCAAAGTCAATAAGAGCAATTGTGAACCCCTTATTCCACTACCTAGAGGCTTGCTTGAGGTCATATAATGACCTTTTATGTAGGCAAACCTGATCAAAAGAACGATCATAACCAGGTGAAGGCTTTATATACATCTCATCATCCAAAAAATCATGCAAGAATGCACTGTTTATATCTATTCGATGCACTTGCCAATGAGATGCAGTAGCAACAACAAAAAAACAATCTCATTGTCCATTTAGCTACATAAGAAAAACTATCATAATAATCTTGTCCCTCAACCTGACTATATCCCTTGGCTACAAGCCTAACTTTATACCTATTTACAATGCCATCATGTTTATATTTAACTTTATAAACCTACTTAAACCCAATAGCCTTCTTACCTTTAGGAAGAGTAGTTAAAATCTAGGTACCATTTTGACTCTAAAGCTTGCCATTTAGACTACATTGTTGCTTCCTAGTTATGATCTCCTTCTACCTAATGATAAAAGGAAGATTCATACACAATAAAAACATTAAGAAGAAATGTTAAATGACAGTTTAGTCTCAAATTTTGGCCTAATTAACAATAAGATTCTCTTATTTATCTAAACTTATTGTTTAGTCCATTTATTTTGCTTTTGTTAAATAATTTAATATTTCAGTTTTTAATTTTGTGTCTTTTTATTAATTTTTTTAAAATGATTAAAAAAAAATAATACATATAATTATAAAATAACTGATCAAAGACATATACTAAAAAATCCTATTTTTAATAAGTTATTTTACTAAAATAACTTAAGAGTTTAAGTTTATAAAAAATTGAGTATACAAATATAATTTTTAAATTTATGACTTCAGTTGGTTATTTTATGTAAATGCCTATTAAATTGTTTTAGTCATTTTACAAAAAATAAAAAAATAAAAAACAATTGAAGTACTAAAATGTTCGATAAAATCAAAATATAGTATTAAATAATAAATTTGACCAAATATAAAAATTAAAACTTAAAAATTAACTAAACTAAACTAAAACTTAAAAATTTAGTATTAATTTATCCAAATATTAAATTACAAGTAAACTATATTAACTTTTGAAAACTAGAAAATTGCTTAGATGGTAAAATTAATAAAAATTAAAATTTTTTTGACGGTGATATTTCAAGCAATTAAATAGTAATGAATGAAAAAATTAATTAATTAATTGGATAAAAAAATAAATATTTTTTTTTTAGAAATAAAAAAAGTACCAAATAAAATAGAAAAGTCTTCTTTCAAAAAGAAAATTAAAAGAAAAAAAAAATCTCCAATTGTAATTTCCAAGCCACTCACCATCCCATCGGATATTAGCAGCTTCTTCTGTGAGCTTTAATGGCAAAATCTCGGGAAATCTTCTGAAACAAGACAACTTGTGAAAAATGGCTTCTATATCCACATGTTTCACTCTATCTCCAAAACCTCGAATCCGAATTTTTACTTCAAAACCCATCATTCGTCTTAAACCTCCTGATTCTTTTACCAGAATACTCTCACCTAGAGTTGCTGTTAAGTATCGGGTTCCTGTGGCCGCTGTGAGAGCAAGCATTGATTTCCCGACCAGAATTACACCTGGCGGAGCTGTGGAGAGCGATAAATTGCCCACAGATGTCAGGAAGCGAACAATGGAAGCTGTTGATAGTTACGGAGGAAGAGTTACTATAGGAGATGTTGCTAGTAAGGCTGGGCTTAAGTTGAATGAAGCTCAAAAAGCTCTCCAAGCTCTTGCTGCTGATACCAATGGTTTTCTGGAGGTATTCATTTCATAATTCAGTTAATGATATTACTCAAAAGCCATGATTAAGGAGTTATGTTAGCTTCAGTCCTTTACTGAACGTTTTTTATTATTGAAAAGTATGTTTGTCAAGGTCCTATTCGAGTGTGTATGGAACTGTAGGTTTATGTAATAACTGTAGAGAGAAAAAAAAAAAGAGGAATGCTTGAACAATTATTATTATTCGTTAGGTTTATGTAAATACAATTTGATAGCTAATGAATCAATTTTATCAGCTGGCAACTTGGAATTCCTCCAATTTTGAGAAACTCATTTGTGATTCTTTTTCGTTTTTATTTATGGGGTCCTTTGAAGTTCTTGATTTCATGAATGCAATTGTTTTCAAGATGGTCTCAACAGGTTTCTGATGAAGGTGATGTGCTTTATGTTTTCCCCAAAGATTACCGCTCGAAGCTTGCAGCGAAGTCATTTAGGATGAGAATTGAACCTTTGGTTGATAAGGCTAAGGTATTGATACCTGCTGCATTTACTTTGGATTTGTATTGTAGACTAATTTTAGTCGTGCTTAACCGAAGTTGTTTTCCATCCGTAATAGGCAGGTGCTGAATATCTTATTAGGGTTTCTTTTGGGACAGCATTAATTGCTTCCATAGTTCTTGTTTACACAGCAATAATTGCTCTCCTTTCAAGTAAAAGGTAATTGATCACATTTGCTGTGGATTTGAAATAATTATGTCCTATATCTTGGGCAATATGAAAGATTGCTATAGTCAGTAACTCCTTGTGATAGAGAAAGCATTGACAGTTAAATTCTTGGTAACAGTGAAGAAGATAATCGTGGAAGACGCGGAGGCAGATCTTATGATTCGGGATTCACTGTATTCTTTAGTCCTACCGATCTATTTTGGTATATTCTCTGGACTGGCATTACTCTGCTGAGTTGTTCAGGTCATCCTATTCTTTGAAATCATAAATAAATGTTATTAGCTGTAGCTGTGTGCTGCAGTAAGGAATACTAACAAATCCAGTGATTGGATAGTTAAACAAGAAGTTATTCCCACATTTGCAACTTGTTGTAGCCTCATATTAAATTTTTTTTTTTAATCTGTGTATCGGTTTGGTTAATTCCACTGCCAGTCTCCACCTTACTACCCAATTCTTTTTCTCTCCTTCTTGTCTCCATCCTTATTAATTTCTCCCCAAAGTAAACATTCCAAGATGTGAAATGCTGTTGCAATTTTGGGTGAATCATGATTTAGATTGAATGTAATATTATCACCACTATATGATGAACTGGACTGCCTGAATTCTTTAAACAATTCTTATTTGTGGTTGTCATACATAGATTGATGCTAGTATATGGCTGCATGCTTTGAGTAGTTGAACTAGTGATACAAATTATTATGGTGATTTTAAAATTCCTATTGCATAATATTAAGTTATATACTTGTTTTTGGGTATTGAATCTTAATTTTGGTTGATTGAGAATTTGCAGATGCTTGTTTGTTTTGCCAAAGTGAATGATGAAATTGTATTTGTGATCTTTGAGCGTTATGCTATCATGAAAATGCACATGGGACATCACACTTGCTTTTGTGTGTGTGTCTCCCGGCTTCCTCCTATTGAGGAAGTGAAATTTATAGAAATTTTAGGTGCATTTTTTTGCCTCAGGTACTGGGATCCATATTACTATAGGAGGCGACGAGTACAAAAAGATGATGATGAGAAAATGAACTTCATTGAATCTGTAATCTAATAAATTGATTCATGTGCAGTTCTTTCTACATTTTTCACTTTTGAAAATAAAATCATGCATTTGAATGCTTTTTAGGTCTTCTCATTTGTGTTTGGAGATGGTGATCCTAATCAAGGAATTGAAGAAGAGAGGTGGAAGTTGGTAATATTTCAGCTCTGAGTTCAGTGGTTCGTTGCTTTGAACGTTTTATTTCTGTTCATTGGTTGTATCCTTTCACTCCACATACACTTTGCTTTCTCATTCATCATACTTGCATATATTTTCAAGGTTTTATGATTCTTTATTGACTCCCCACCACTTTTTCCCCCTGTGTTTTTGCAAGTCTGTATTTGGGCTTTGTGTTTTACATAGACTTGATAGATATTTAGCTTCTACTTTAAACCATCCATCTTTGGATTTACCCAAATGTCTAAAAGGTTATTTTGATTGTATCATTTTAACCAAATAATTTCTTGGTTTTCATCACATGGTCTTTTAAGCCAGTTACATAAAGTCAGTTCATTAGTTTATGTGGACATTAGATTTTGACTCATGATTACTCCGTCATTTTTCACCAACTCTTGCCACCAATAAACTAATTAGCAACAGGAGTTGATGTGGACGAAGATGAGTTTTATAGTAGCAATTTAAAATGTTATCATTTCAAAAGAATAGTTTTGAAGGGTGGTTTATTATATGTAACTTATGGTTTGATGGTATCATGGTATAACATTGATTTGAAAATTTGTTACTTCAACAGGTAATACTTCTTAATAGTTTTCATTGGGATGCATTTGCAGATT
>CAOJBK010888171.1:0-17533 GCA_948294925.1 Codiaeum variegatum | reverse complement strand
TTTAATGTACTCCTCTATAATAGCCATGGCTTCGTTTAAGGTCCTAGGCGAACTTCGGACCAAGGCTTTGAAATAATCCTGGTGGCTAGTTCACTTCTGTAAGGCTTCGATTGCTCTGGGTTTTTCAATGTCAGTCACCTTTAGTGTCTCTCTGTTTAATCAGTCAATGAAGTCTCTGAGTGATTCATCCGAACCTTACTCTACCTGTTCTAAGGCTCGGGTCGGTGTTGGTATAGGAATACTAGCTAAGAACCTCTTCACAAACAGATTCACCAGATTCCAAAATGAATCTATGCTGCCCTCGGGCAAGCCGTCATACCACTTTACTGTAGCCCTTCCTAAGGTGCCCCTGAAGGCTCGGCAGAGTGCCTCATCCCTGGTGGTTTGCAGCTCCACCAAATATTTGTACTCCAGGACGTGTGCTTTGGGATGTTGGTTGCCATCATATTTGTCAACTTTGGGTTGCTTGAACTTATCAGGCATCTAGAATTCTTCTATGTTCCTGGTGAATGGAGATCTAAGGTGTAAAGAGAAATCTCTCCTCCTGTCTGGCTTCGGGCCTACCGTTTCTTCAACGTATCTCCAAACCTCTTCCCTTAGGGTCACTCTAGACCCGTGGTGGCTCGAGGCCTCCTGTTCTTCTCTCCTAGGGTTTGCATGTCTGCTTGCATGTTTCTGCCTTTGTTCTGAACCCCTGTGAGATCTGCTCTGGTGGTCCTCCTTTCTCCTGTTGGCAGCAAATCTATCTCCTAGTGCCTCCCTATCATCCATATGCCGCCTTCCACTCCTATCATCCCTCCTGTGTTCCCTGTGTGGTACTTCTGGCACAAATCTATTCTGATTTCTCTTTCAGTAGGCCTGGCTGCTGATACATCAGCTGGGATGTCAACATTCATTTTTGGAGGGTTGTTATCCACTTTGACTGGTGGGTCAAGCCTTTGTGCTTCTTGGAGGGGTGTAACTAAGGGAATAAGATTGGCGATCAAGCCTTGTAAGGCAGCTATCAAATCTAGAATTGCCCGAGGCAAAATGGATTGTGAGACTGGTGTGGAAGGTCTTGGGATTTGAGGTTGACTTATAAAACTCTAAAGGCTTTGTAGGGAAGCGGCTATATTAGCCAAAGCTACAGTTGGGTTTTGGTGGGTTGGAGGTGTGTTTGCTGCTGGGTTTATAGTGGTAAGAGGAGGACTATCCTCTACCATTTGGGTTTCATCATGGGTTTATTCCATTGTGAGAGTTTTGAGCTATGATACAGGCTTTGAAAATGTGTTTGAAAAGAACTGCTAGTCGTCCCCACAGACGATGCCAAATGATGCGTGTGGGTCTTGGCCAACGCTGGGATTGAATTGCTCTGGTTGAGTCGGAACTAGCCTGCACAAAGAAGACAATAGTTAGGGGTAGCCAGACGTTGTGTCCGACGATAACCCTCCTACGCTCTAGTCAGTGATGGATTTTGAACTCAAATGGAACAGTGTGTGTTGTTAGGTTGTGAGGAATGTATTGAGTGATCTTGTCTTACCTGGTATGAGTTGCTGAGGTCTGTATTTATAGGGTGAAAACCCTGTTGAAGGGGACACATGTCAGCTGCGAGTACTTTACAGTATACCTCTCCATAAGGTATGTGACACATGTCTGCTGTGGGACCCGAACCCCGAAGGTCACATAGGACAAAGCTTGTTGTGAGCTTTGAGTTCAAATAGGACAGTGTGCTACAGGGTTCGGTCAGGATCCAAGTATGTTGTTGGGGCCGAACCAGGCCAAGACTGAGCAGTATCAGCACACAACATCTTAAAAAGGTTGGAGATGTAAATGTAATTATAGGAAAAGGTAAATTCCAATCACTCAATCCAAAGAAAAGTATAAAATTAGTATTCAGCAAAGCAAACAAAAATTTGATTGGAGAAATAGAAAGGATAACTAATACCTCTATGAAGTCTTCTATTTGAAGTACTCAATTCACAATGACAATATAAATGAGATTATCATCCACATCTTTTTCAAATCCCCTTCTATACATTGATTGATGCCACTTTTAAAAATAGAACATGTAAAAAGAATCATGAGTTAAGAGCCAATATCAACCAACAACATATGTAGAAAAAATGTAAAATGAAATCAGTAGCATGACCACATTGAATAAACATCAAAACCAAGTGCTTATATGATGTGTGTGTGTGCAATGTAAATGTGAGCAACTATTTATTGGCCAAATATACAATTGCTTTTTGCTATCATATCTAAATAACTTCACTTAAGGTAATTCAGTTAAACTTCAGTAGGGTGAAAAAATATAGGAAAAATGCATTGATTTTCCAAATTGGCAGATCCATTATTCTCTGATTAAGCAAAACAGAACATAAGTCCCATATGGTTTGATTTGACACTGATTATTTATAATTGTTTTATCAGATTTGTAAATTTATTTAATTAGTCATCTAATTTGCAAATTTACATAGAATTATCTTTATCTTATAAAGATTCCTTAGTGCAACAGATAATATAAACTTCATCTATGCAAAAAATGGTTATCTTCCCTTATTCCTACTGCAAGTTTCAGAATGTTATCCTTTTGCAGGATAAATGAATTAAGAAAACAAAAGGATTGAAAAAAACAGAAGGGATAATAATCAAGATTGTGATAAATCCATTAAAAAATTAATGATCTAAACATAATTTTAAAAAAAAATTAAAAATTTAATTTTCTTCCCAATTAAAATCCAATCCCAGCACAACAAATTAAAATAAAATTATACATTAATAAAAAAATTAGAAAAACTTCATATAAAGAAAAATTGACATCTAAGTACAGTGGCTGCAAGTGAACAGCAAGAAATCAATCTAGTGCAATGTTTACCAAGATCAGGGAATTGAGATGTTACCATTACTAAAAAATTAAGCAAATTAAGCATGATGGAATTACCTTATCTTGATTGACATATAATACTTTAAAATATATATTTTAAAATATAATATAAATATTTTTGACATAAAAATTAAAATGAAGATTAGAAATATAAAAAATAATTAAAATATAATAAAATAATTGATATATAATATTTTAAAATATAATTAAACTATTTTGACATAAAAAATAATTAAAATAATGATTATAAATATATTTAACTATTGAAGAATTGACACGTGACAATCACTCATGATTTGACACATCTTATGACCTTTTAGTTTTGCTTTATATATATAGAAAGAGAGAGTGTGTGTTGAAGTCTAATGAGTCCATACTTAAAATAAATTCTAATAAATTAATATCAATCCTTTATTCTTAAAAATGAATATATAATTTAATGGTTATGATTAAATATAAAAAAAAAAAAAATTTAAGTCAGCTCAAATTCTTCCGTCCTCAAGCTCATTTATATTTCTCTAGCTCAAAAATAAGTCTTAACTTAACACAGATCTTCAAGCTCCAAAAAAAGTTATAAACCAATAAAAATAAAAGTGGAAATGTGGGAAAATGCTTTTAGGTTTCACGTGGAGCCAGTAAAATTAAGCAAATCTTTCAAATCCTGTGGTCATGTATTTAGCTTTTGATTTGTTGATGCATCATATTCCATAATTAATAATTTAAGATTTATTTGTGTGTTTAATGTTAATAATGATTCATGAAGAACCTAATTAAATATTTTGAAAATAAGAATTAGTGGCTATTTATGTAAGAATGCTAATTATGTCGTAGTTTGCTGGTTTTCAACAATGGAGATTTGAAAACAGTATCAGACATAGAAGGAAAATATGAAGACAAAAATACGAAGTAGAAAAACAATTTGACCCTAAACATTTTAAAATTACAAGATTGTCATTAATGATATGATAAGTATACATTTTTGATCTATTCAACTGATTAATCTAAGCCATTAAATCAAAGTAATATAATAGTTATTATTCATGTAGAAGTACTCAATTAGGAATACTCAAAGTAATCTATATTTATTAGATTTGTTAAATATATTGTTCTTAAGAAAAGCCACTCACCATAATTTTTTTTTTTTAAATCTTGTTTCTCTATTCTAAATTTTAGGTAAATGATGACTCACTCTTACATGGGATCCGCCCAGTGGCCCATTTCATAAGAGGCCTATAGATAGGTTCAGGACGGTTGAGGATCCAAGCCCAAGAGCAAGAGGCACGTCGACAGGGGTAAGTTGGAGCCGAGAAAAGGATGTTAATGAAGGGGTCGTCCTCGATGGATAAGTAAGAAGAGTCCTAATTCCAAATGGCGCATTAAGTTAGATAAAGATAAGAGTTCTATCCCGAGATTATAGGGAATAAGGCTTATCTATACTAGAAGATAGGAGCAACGTTGGTTATAAATACCTAGGGCCTCCCTTGGGTAAAAGGTTAATCATTCTAACTCTTTTCTCTCTTTCTATTCTATTATGTCCTAGACTAGCCTACTAACTTAGGCATTGGAGTGGCTGCCCTTAGGGGTCACCCTGTGCTTTCTTTGTGTGTTCGCAAGTTGTGCTTGGAGCATGACCCACGAGTCATCTCTAGCCTTGAGACAACATTTGGTGTGGTGAGCGTGGACACATCCTTGGTTTTTGGTTTGAATGGAACACTATGGCTAACCCGAATAGGAATTTTGATATGATTCATGGGCTAGAGTTGTTATCATAGGAACTAAGATTGAAGAAGGTAGAACCTCCTGCTCCTGTGAGGTAGGCAACTAGGGTTATTCTCATCGGTAATCGCACTCCCCCAACTCCTGGCACGACAGCAGCTAATAATGTGGGATAATAGAAAGTGGGCAAGGGGCAAGGTGGCCCAGCAGTTCAGGCGTTTGATGTTCAATAGGCGCAGCATGGTATCACGAACTTCCAATTAAAGCGAGCCCTAAATTTTAACAACCCTGTGGTTATGAGGGGTATGTTCATGGAATTACAGAAGGAGGTGGAGGCTCTAAAGAGGTAAGTTCGACATCTTTCACAGGCACATAGTGTAGGGCGAGATAGATCTAATGGGGCAACAATGATCAAATTCTGCCAAGGGGACAAGAGGTGAATCCTAGATAAGAAACCAGGTGGAGGATGTGGCAGAGAATGTGCTGGGAAGAGTGGCACCAGTAACGAACATAGCTAGCATGCTGAAAGGGATATTAGTAGACATGGGGATCAAAGATGTTGGGATGGACCTAGACCTACCCCAGGAGTCACCCTAGGTGGACGAGATCCTAATGAAAAGCTACCTCACAGGCTTTGAAAAGCCTCAAAGATTAGACAACTACTATGAAAAGTTATGCCCATAGGCACATGTTAACAAATTCAGAACAGAGATTCATTCACAGACGTATCAAGACCATGTCCTGTGTCGCCTCTTCCCGATGACCCTCGTTGGGGTAGCAGCTGAATGGTACAACAAGCTGCTTGCAAAGTCTATATCTTCTTTCAAGCAATTATCAGATCTTTTCCAGACCCGATTTATGCCATTTAGGGAAAAATCGAAGCACTCAACTAACCTATTAACAGTGAGGAAAAAACCTAAGGAGACCCTGAGGTCGTATTTTGAGAGGTTCAGTTTGACACGACATATTTAGTCATCTTGAATGGTACCACCAATGAGCTGCTACAAAAGAAGCTCTTTATGGTCCAGCCTAATAATTGGACCCAGGTCATGGCCTTAACTGAGGGTTAGACAAGGTTTTAAGGTGGCCTCAAAAGCTTGGCTGCTAGGGTTCATGCACTCGTTACCCCAGCATTTGACAGGGTAGAGGAAAGAAGAGAGGAAAGTGGTAGTAGTAGTAGTGGATTCAAGAGGCAGGAGAGGAGCCGACGGTTTGGATCTGATTGACAAAGTTTATACACCCCTCTTGCTTCCTCCAGGCGAAATGTCTTAGTGTGGATGAAAAAGAGTGGGGAAGATGTTAAGTGGCCCCCAAAGATGAGCGATTCCTCTAGGACCAAGAGGGACCTGAGTAGATATTATGAATTTCATCAAGATAAGGGGCATGAGGCGGAGGAATGCAGACACTTGAAGAATGAAATTGAAATATTGATCCAAAAAGGGGTGCTAGGAACTTGAGACATACCCTAGGAGGTCACCCTCAGGACCAGGGACGGAAGGAGACACGAAGGGATGATAGGAAGGGGGACCGTGGTAAAGGAGAAGATCGTCCTAGGTAGGGGTATCGGCAGGTGGAAGGTGACATCTTTGTAATAGTAGGGGGAAGCTCATCAGGCGATAGCTCAACCAAGAGAAAGAAAGCAGCAAGAGACTTATGTTCCATACTACAGAAGAAGGACCCTTAACCTCAATACTCTGCACACCCATTGACCTTTACTCAATAACATTCGGTCCTGAAGATGGCAATCATGTAGTCCACCCTCACAATGATGCTCAAGTGAGACAGGGTATGTTAACAATTTCAGAATCAGAAGAATCATGGTCGATGATGGTTTCTTGGCTAACATGATAACCTTGGAATATTTCAAGAAGATGAGCCTGAGGGAGGACCTGAAACATGTGGCTACTCCTCTAGTTGGGATCAAAAACTTCCAGGTATAGCTGGAAGGGTCAATTCATCTTAATGTAAAGTTGGGAGATGATGAAGTGACGAGGAAGGAAAATGTAAAGTTCATGGTGGCAGATATTACTTTCCCATATAATATCTTGTTAGGAAAACCCTACTTGTACGTAACTGGGGCCATACCTAGCACATACCATCTCACTTTAAAAATCCCAACCATAAGAGGGGTGGCAGTAGCAATGGGATGTTAGGAGACTATAAGCAGACATATTTCAGGGCCCTAAAAGGGGTCTTCCAAGTGGCTCATCTAAATGTAGAGAGCCCTATGAGTCCAGAGTCCTTGAAGCCAAAGAGAGAAGTTCAGAAGGTGAATCTGCCTCAAGGCATAGTCCAAGTAGGAGGAGAGATGCATGAGCAAGTGAAGCAACTAGAGGTTAGTACTTTGCAGAGAAACCCTAAGGCATTTACGTGGAGTGCAGACAACCTAGTTGGGGTGGATCCAAGGGTAATGCAACTTCGCCTCAACATTGATGGTTCTATCAAGCCCATTGCTCAGAGGAAGAGAAAGCATTCACCAGAAAAGTAAGCAGCCATAGTTTAGGAGGTGGGAAAGTTGTTAATGGTAAGGCTCATTCGGGAGGGTCACTACATTGAATGCTTGGCCAATGTTGTGCTGGTAAAGAAGCCTAATGGCTCAGACAGTATGTGTGTGGACTTCACATACTTGAACAAGGCATGTCCTAAGGATCCATATCCCCTGCCATGCGTAGACCAGCTAGTGGACTCCACAGCAGGGCATGAGTTGTATACCTTTTTAGATGCTAGGTCAGGGTACCACCATATATGCATGCACCCTCAGGACGAGGAGAATACCTCTTTTGTCACCGAGTTGGGGACTTATTGCTATAAGAGAATGCCTTTTAGCTTGAATAATGCAGGGGCGACCTATCAGAGGATGGTGAACGCCATGTTTAGAGAAGAGATAGGTAAAACTGTTGAAGTGTATGTAGATGATATGATAGTCAAGAGCGAGAAGGCAGAGGGTCATCCTGATGACATGCAAGCGGTCTTGACAACATTGCAAAGGTACAACTCGAGATTGAACCCTAAAAAATGTATATTTGGGATGCCTGCTAGAAAGTTATTAGGGTACATGGTATCACAGAGGAGTATAAAAGCTAATCCATGGCAGATAAAGGCCATAATGGAAATGAAGCCACCTCAAAACATGAAAGAGGTCCAAAGGTTGAATGGGAGGATAAAAAATTTAGGGAGGTTCATCTCCTGCTCAGCCAGAAGGTGTCAGCTTTTCTTCAAGGCTTTGAAAAGCCTCAACCAATTTCAATGGACAGAGGAATGCCAGCAGTCCTTCAAAAGCCTTAAGCAATTCTTGACCTCCCCATATTTGTTGAGTAGACCCATAGCTGGAGAAGACCTTTACCTATACTTTTCCACAACAGATGATGCAGTAGCAGCAGTACTAGTAAGGGAAGAGACAGGGGAATAGTTCCCTATATATTACGTGAGAAAAGTACTACATGATGCAGAGTTGAGGTACCCCAGATTAGAGAAGCATGCCTTGGCCTTATACATGGCCACTCATAAACTAAGTCATTATTATGAGGCACACATCGTAATCGTTCGAACAGACCTCCCCCTTAGAAAGATCCTACAGAAGCCAGAAGTATCAGGCAGGGTTGCAAAATGGGCTGTGAAGATAGGCTCTCTAGGGGCGACCTATGAACCTAGAAAGGCTTTAAAGGGATAGGCATTGGCAGACTTTGTAGCCGAGCTTACCCCCTTCTAAGGAGAGGGGGTCGCCCCGCCTGAGCAGCGGGAAATATGGGTGGATGGTGCTGAGTGCGATTGTGGTTTAGGGGTTAATATAGTGATCAAGGGTCCCCAAAAGGCCATCATTAGATATGCAGTGAGACTTAAATTTGTAAATTCCAATAACAAGACAGGGTATAGGGCCCTGATTAATGGCATGAAGCTCGCCAAGGAAATGGGGGTCAAACATATGACCATATACAGTGACTCACAGTTAGTAGTGAATCAATTTCAGAAGAACTCTAAGGTAAGAATGGAAGATCTTGCCCTATATGTGGACTTGGTAAAGAAACTACAGCAGGAGGGGTGGGAAATTGTCTAAGTTCCTAGGGACCAAACCAAAAAAGTTGATGGTATAGCTAAGGCGGCTGCCTAGGGGAGAGTGGAGGACTTAAAAATATCCCTTTAGCTATACAGAAGGCCCCCTCTATGGCAGGAGAGTTGGTATGCCCGACGCAATGGCTAGGCAGCTTTATAGATGTTCTCTTAATAAATAATAAAAATAAGACTTTTATATATTAATTACCTCAAAATTCATCTTCCTCTTCATCATCTTCACTATCACCATTATCATCATCTTTTTCATCAGTATCATCATCTCAATAATCAATAATAGTATCATCCTCTTAGTCAGTAAAAGCATCCTCAATAGTGTCTTGTTCAGTGATTGATCTAGTTTGTAAAATTATATTGTTAGCATCAATTTCTTCAAAGAATGTATCTCCTCGATGCAATGACTCTATATTTTCATCAAGCATTTGTTCAATTTCATTTACGTCATCGACATCATATTGTTGGTAAGGTTCATCACTAAGAATTGATTCTTCAACAACTCTTTCCTTCTCTGGAACACTATACACATTTCAAGGACATACTTTTTGCACAATTTTCCAATTACCTCCATTTCTCACATCATTAAAATAAAACACTTGTTCTACTTGACTAGACAAAATAAAAGGGTCATTGATATACCATTTTCAACCAACATTAACACTCAACAATCGACCAAACATTTTTAAACCATTCCTTTTATCACCCATACTCCACCAATCACATTTAAACACAAAAACACGATTTCCATAACAATAATCAAGCTCAATAATATCTGTTAGCACACCATAAAAGTCAATTACTTATCCACTATGTTCTCTTTTAACCACCACACCATTGTTTTGAGTTCGACGATACTTATCACGATCAATTGTATGAAATCTAATTCCAATCACTATTATTCCACTATATCTTCTAACACAAACATCGGGACTCAAACCTAGCACATACAAATGATTTTTCCTCTCAAGTGAACCATCTAAAAATAATTCCACAACCTATGAAAAATATATAAAAAATCAATAGAAATAATTATTCATCAATATGGAAACTAAATTTTCTATGTAAGAACAAACGAATAAATATCTTAAACCAAGATGGAAATTCATCTTCATGTTTTTGTTGAACATCAATATTGCATTGTCTTTGAATTTCTTCCTTATGCAAACTATACATACACATATATTGATAAAATAAATATAATCTTGCTGTGATGATATCAAAATTATTGAATTTATTTAATAAATTCAAAATGAAATAAATAACGTACTTCAAATAATCTTCTATCTCATCACAATTATTAAGAATATACCACTGGTTTTTTTTTAAAAAAAAAAACCTGATTGAGATAACATCTTATATTTCATCTCCTAACTTTTTCACCTTCTGTGTAAAAATTTAAAATCTATTTTGTATCTCAATTTTAGGTCCATCATAATTTCTTTCTATCCTATTATGCTTTGTTTTGATCCTGTGAAAGTCTATTGAACAAAAATGAAGACACTCTTTAGTAATATATGCTTCAGTAATAGAACCCTCTGGGTGAGCTTTGTTGCGAACAGATTCTTTCAGAGCACATAAAAACCTACCATAATAATGAAATAAGATTATTTATATAGTTGAACTATTTATTTAAGATGCATAAATTGAAATATTAATGCATATAAAAGATAGAATAAATTAATAGTTTTGAAATTACCTTTCGACAAAATACATCCATCGATAATGAATTGGCCCACCATATTGCACTTCCATCGGTAGATTGATTGATAAATGTACCATAATTACAAAAAAAGGATGGAGGATATATCATTTCAAGTTTACATAATATTAAAATTATATCATTTTCCAACTTATCTAACATATCTCTATCTAATGTTTTTGAACATAAATCCTTGAAGAAACAAATTAATTCTGACAAAGCAATGTATAAATCTTTTTGTAAATAACCAAATGTAGCAATTGGAAGTAACCGTTATAGAAATACATGATAATCATGACTTTTAAACTAGCTATATTGTAATCCTCTATACTGAAATATCGAGATAAATTCGATGCATATCCATTAGGTAACTTTATTGATTTCAACCATTCACAAAATTTTTGGAAGTGGTAAAGTAAAACATGCAGATGGCATTAGAAACTTATCACCGTTTCATTGTAAGTGCAATTCTTTTCTTATACCCATTACTTCCAAATCCATACGACTCTTAACATTATCCTTAGTTTTTCCATCAATATTCCTAAAATATTTTCACATATATTCTTCTCGATACACATCACATCCAAATTGTGACTCAATTTCAGTATTTTCCAACAAGGCAATTCTAAAAATGTACTCTTTTTTTTGTCCAATTTAGCTCTTGATCTGTACGCTTACGCTTTCTTTGATTAGGTGGCTTGCTAAACTTCACTTCTTCTGGAATATAAGCAAGTTGCTCTTAAATCTCCTCTCTTGATAATTCTTTAGGTCTTGATTGATATTCAGGTTTACCATCAAACTTTTTACTTCTCCATGGATGTTGTTCATTCAAAAATCTATGATGATTCATATAACATTGTTTTTTTCCCATGCTTTAAAGTAAGTGAACATTTCCACTTATTACAAGTTGGACAAGCTAATTTCCCTTTTGTTATCCACCTTGATAACATTTCTAATGTAGGAAGATCATTAATGGTCCACAACAAAGTTGCATGCAATTTGAATTTCTTACCACTGTATGCATGTCCCAACACCATTCTCCCACAAGTCTTTCAAATCATCTATCAATGGGTGCAAATACACATCAATATCATTCCCAGGAGAATTTTTACCAGGTATAAATATAGATTAAAAAAAAAAAAAAAGGCTCTTTCATACATTTCCAAGGTAGAAAATTATATGTTACTAAAATAACAAGTCATATACTATACTCCATACTCATGTTGCCAAATGGATTAAATCCATCACTTGCTAGTCCAAGTTGGACATTACGAGGATCTCTAGCAAACCAATCGTACCTCTTGTCAAAGACTTGCCATTCTTTGGCATCTGTTGGATGCCTAATTATACCATCATTGACACGTTTATCTTTATGCCATCTCATATCTTCAGCAATTTTTTTTGACATAAATAATTTTAAAGGAAAGTACTTAACTACTTTTTGAGCAATCTTCTTACATTTTCTCAAACTAAACTTCTATCTAGGTGCTCCACATTCAGAATTAGGACATCGATCAAGATGTTCATACTCTTTCCAATATAGTATGCAATCATTTATGCATGCATCTATATTAATATATCCAAGGCCAAGATCATGCATCATTTTTTTCACCTCATAATAAGATTTTGGAAGTGTTTCACCATTTGGAAGAGCATCCTTAAGCAACTCAAGATTTAAAGTAAATGATTTGTCACTACAAATTTTGCTTACCTTGTAATATAACATCTTGACGAGGAAAGATAACTTTGAGTATTTCTTACAACCAGGGTAAAGTTCACATCCAGCATCATCCAACAATCGAGCAAATTTCTCAACTTCTCCTTCTACATCATGATTTGTTGAAACTAGTCCTACATTAACTTTTGCACAAGTTGAATTGTAGAAGTCCTCTATCATTTCAGGAACACCATCACCTCTATCCTCTAATTGATTTTCAAAATTACCACAATCTAATGTTTCACCAAATTGATTAGCGTTCAACTAAAAGCTCTGAACATGATGTATCCATTGGGTATAATCTTCGAGAATCCCATGTTGAAATAAATCTATCTTGACTTCTAATAAGTCCTTTAAATAAAAATTGTTACACTTTTTGCATGGGCATCGAATTTTACCACCAGAGTCAGAATGATTTGCTGTAACACTCAAAAACTTTTTCACTCCTTCAATATATTTAGAACAAAATTTATTCTTGAGCTGCATCCAATTTCTATCCATCAAATTATATCTGAATTCATATATATATATATATAAATAAAATAGTAAATACACATGATTTACACACAAAAAAAAAAAAGCATATCCAAATTAAAGTATACACTACAAGAAAATCAAGTTTTAATGATCAAAATTTAATCAGGGCATGACAAAGTCTCAAAGAGAAGGAGGCGGTACATCAATTTCTCAAAGAAAGGTAATGCTTGATTTTCTATAGCCTTTGATTTTTTTTTTTTTTTTAAATTTAGGGCTTTATCTACATAGCTTTGGTTTTCTCAGGAGACGAAAGTCGATACAAAAATTAGAAGCGAAGTCCTTTTTTCTAGTTCTTTAAATGGGTAACAGTCTCAATACTTTGACTGGTTATGAAGGTTTTATGTTTTCAGTTTAATTTAAATCCTTTTCTGTAGTTCGCTTTTTCTAAAATCTATATTTTAAACCACAAATTTAGGAACATCTTAGAACTTCATAAACTTATGCAAAAGTGTCAACTTCATTTTTCTTTTAAATTGTCTTTTATGATCTATTTTATAGGATTTCTACAGGTCCATATTATAGGGTTATGTGTATCTCATCAAGAAAATGTTCAATAGCATTGAATAGTGAATTGAATGTGTAATTAATTAATTAATTTCTTCTTATAGCTTGTTAATATTTCTTTTTCTTTTCTTTTAATTTTTTAGTACGTGAGTGATGACCAGTGTTGCCTTTACTTTCTTATATATTTTATATGTTTTTTACATTAGAAATAGCTAGATAGTTCATTCTAAAATCTCTTTCCAATTATTGTTCCTCTTTTTGAATTCTTATTATATTTTAATCATTTATATGTGTCTCAATTACTCATTATTATTTCATTTTGCTTAAAAATGGAAAAAATATCAATAAACATTTGCAATATAAAATTATATAGAAAAATTTTAATAAAATCTTAAATATTTCCCATGTCTGACCAATAACTATCAACTTTGTTCTAATATAATAATGAACTAGAAATATTATAAAATGGTTAAAAGAAATTAAGGAAGCACTTACCTATTTTTCCAACTTAAATACTAAGTTGCATAAGGCATTTGAAACAAAAATTATAAATAATTCATTTAACTACTAGCTAAGGCCTTTGGCATGCTCCACCCATAGAAACCTTTTTCGTTTTTTAATCAAATTATAAAAGAAAAATAACTTCATTAATTAATAGGAATAAATTGATATTGTCATGTCCTTGTAGTATCCAATACATAACCATGCAATATATTTTTCACAATTTACTTGTGATTCTTTAATATATAAAGGAGGTATTTAGATTTAGAAATAAGAATTCTTATAATTATTTTGGCTTTCTCAAAATCAGTAATCACCAAAATCAAATTTTAAATAGAAAATTTTATTTTTTGTCCCAAATATTTCAAGTAATTCAATTTTACATCCTATATCTTAGAAAGACTTTGTTGCTTATCTAAATATTTCGAGAAGGCAGAGCAAAAAATCATTTCATTCTATGTCAAATTCTGATCACAAATCTAACATTCGATCATATAAACAATCATAAATTTATTGCCAATGTCATGTATTGCCATAATGATGAGAAAAAAAAAATCATTATTATGTGAATGTACCTGTCACTCTAATTAGGGATTTTTCCTTCTTTATATTAGAGAAATTGAGAATTTTGAATTTGATCAAGTAGCCAAGAAACCTTTAGACTAGTTCAAAAAGAATTATTTTATAACACAATTCAATTGTAATTTTGGAAATAGAAAAAAAACTTACAGTAAAAAAGAATTACCTAGATTGATATTAGAACTTTGAACTCAACAACTTTTGAGTTATGATTTTCGAAACTGTGTTGGGAAAAAGAAAAGTAATGTTGAAAAGTAGAAAATATAAGTAGTTGACTGAAAAAGCATTCTTCAAACTAATATATATTATTTTGGCTAAAAAAAATAAAATATTAAAAATAATAATTTGAATCTCAGTTTAGTTGGGCCAATTCCTTTTTGTTTATGGTATGGAAACAAAGTTATATACATACACAATACATTACTAATAAAATATAATTACTTACTAATAATTATTCGTTTTTGAGAGGATAAGTCACTAATAATTCATTAGTTTTTACTCTTTAAAGTTAAAAAAAATATATATGGAAAAAGAAAGTTATATTTAATACATATCATTATTTAATTTTATTTAAATATTCAATATAATATAAAGAATTTTAATTTTAAAAATTTTAATTTATTTAAATATTTTCAACATTTTAATTATATATATTTTTTATCAATTTGTTTTATTATATATTATAATCAAAATGAAAATTTAATTAATGTTGACGCTGGCTCAAAAGCTTAGGGTCCAATAGGTAATACGATTTGAACCTAGAGTCCAAAGTAGAATGAAATGAACCAATCCCCCATAAAGTCAGGTGGAGCCATGGGAGTGGCTCAACTCTGAGGCACCTGCCAAGCCTAGATCCGTTAGCCCAAGCCTAGAATGAAGGCATGTTCCCCTAATCCAAGGCAGACTTTAGTGTCGGCCCAAGCTTAAAGGAAGGCCTAATACAACAACTTTGCATCTGCATAACCCATAAATTTAGCTGTCATGCTACAGCTGGTCTATCTAAGAGTGACGGTTACTGCCTATATTTCCACCAATTTAGACGACGATTGAATGTGGAAGCTTATATACCATCCATCCTTGGCCCTAGGTGTTCTGGTGATGACGTTGCATATATCCAGAGCAAAAGACCGCCCTTAGAGCTCCGAGAGCAACAACCCGCAGAGACGTCAATCTCAATTCATCACTCCTTTAGAATATCTGAGGTCCTCTACATTTATTGAACATCGGATTTTAAGTTAGCTCTGGTAGTTCTTTCTCCTATCCAATTAACCTCCTTGCTTCATCTTTATCAGATCGCCATCCTCTACTGACGTTTCCCCCCATTCTATCAGAGGCTCAGTTCCATTTTAAAGTGCCAGTATGTGTAACATATGCTACTACTTGATCTCATACAACCCCTGAAGGAGCAACCTGACATGAAATTCCTTAATTGTGGCTCATATACTGACGTAGCTCCATAAGCTATCATTAGAAACATCCAAGTAGGCATTATATAAGGTCTACATGAATTGAGGGTTACTCAAGTCATCAATATGTTCAAATTGGCATTTTTCCTTATTTGAGCTCCTAGAAATAGGAGTGTTAAGAATCCTGGTGGAACCGGAAAATTGGATCGGGCTAGATTGGTTTATTATTTGGTCCGGTCTTTGGATTTGGATTTTTAATTTTTCAGGTTCCGGTCTAGTCCGGTCCAAACTTGGAAAAGCACAAACCGAACCGATTAAAATTAATTTAATATTTTTCAATTAATTTTTTATATAAAAAATTGAATTTTTTATAATTGATCTGGGATTTTGACTGGAATTACCGGTCCAATTTGAAATTTGGACCGGTATTTTCCGGTCCGATCTTCAAGTCTCAAAATATTAAAAATTTGGATTTTGGTCCGGTCCGGATCGGTCCGATTCTAGATCAGTGAACAACCCTATCTCAAAACGGGAGTGAATGGGCTCCCACTAGGAAAGATGGTATTTGAACTGCGACTGGAAAGGATGGAGTTTGGATTCCTACCGAAAAGAGTGAAGTTTGGATTCCTATTGGAAAGGGTGGCACATTCAAGTTTAGGCTGCTATCTCAGCCTGATTGTCATCGCCTTCATATGCAATCTTACTTTATAAAATATATGAAATACATATAACTATAAATAATTTTTTATAAATTTGTCGGTAAATTAGATAATATTAATACAATTATTTATGTTGATTTTTATGCAGATGCTATTTAGTTTACTTTTGAGTATTTTTTTATAATTATAATAAAAAATAATATATATTAAAGTAGGAATTAAATAAATTAATATTAAATTCAATAAAAAGTTAAATTATTCCAAATATTCGGTATAATTTACCCTTTAATTTGGTATAGTTTAATTGACTTTTTTTTTTTTTCACTTTCTAGCTCACTATATTTAATATTATTTATAAATAATATTTTTAATTTTTAATACAATTCAATATTTTGCACTCTATATTTTTTTTAACAAATGCTAGCAAAAAAGTTAGAATAATCATGGGAAACAGTTAAACAGAGTAGGTCCTTATGAAGCTTACTCCAGCAGCATCAGCTCAAAATTTATTCAGCAAAGAAATAGGCTGGATTGAGAGCTCGTGCACACCTTGATCAGCTGTCATACCTAGTCCATCAAGGTGGTCAACATTACCTCTCTGAAAATATGCAAAAAAGCAATGGAGAAAAAATCAGTAGCCAATATCTTTATCTGCTGAATCAAGAACCACATTTGAGGAGTCACAACGCACTTATTATTAATATACTCAATAGTAATCTTATTATCAGACTCTACTATTAAGTTATCAACACCAAGAACAATAGAAATGCACAATCATGATAAATACCAAGGAGTTTAGCCTATAAAATAGGACAGAAAAACAATCTAGCCATGAACTCACCACACCAACTACCATCTGCCGCACTAATCAGACCACCTGCAGCTGATACACAGTTTCTAATATTGACAGCTCCATCCATGTTGAGCTTAAAAAAGTTATTCCTAGATTTGGTCCAACTAATTAACTGTTCTTGAACCTGATTAACAGTAGCACCATTAAAAGAGAGCATCGAATTCACAAACACAAAAGCATCAACCTTCATTGAGATACAAGCAACCTGACGCAGGGAAGAGTAAAAAAGTAAAACACGCAGTCGTAAAAACGGCTGAAAATTGAATTATTTCTGAATTAATTATAATCTCCTTTAAAAGATCCCTAATAACGCATATTTATAGTAGAAAGAATCCTAATCCTAAACAACAAAGGAAACATAAAGAATCCTAATCCTAAACAACAAAGGAAACATAAAGAATCCCAATCCTAAACAACAAAGGAAACATAAAGAA
>CAOJBK010888003.1:0-14348 GCA_948294925.1 Codiaeum variegatum | reverse complement strand
TGCAAGTGGGAGATCGTAAGGGTTGTATGCCCTAGAGCATGTACTTTATGTATATATTTGTAATCTTAATCCATTTATGGTTGTTAATATATATGTTTTCTTTTTAATGATCATTTTCATTTTATTGAATTACGTATATATGTTCCTTAAGTTCTATGTAAGAGAATATATTCTCAAAGAGAATAGGAATTTGGAGACATATTCTTTTTGTCATATAATTTAAAATAAGTTCACGGTCATTTGATCATTGATAGGAACTTCATTAATTCAGATAGACTATCTCCTCTGTTGTCATCCATGACAAGTATGAGATACTTATTGTTATGGAGGTAGTGCATCTCACACTACAGACATGTGATGTCTTGAAAACACATGGACACTCATAAGATGAGTATGCTGAATAGTGACATTAGATGATAGACACATGGGTTTTATCCACCAGTCAATGT
The DNA here is from genome assembly GCA_948294925.1 of Codiaeum variegatum. Classification (NCBI taxonomy): domain Eukaryota; kingdom Viridiplantae; phylum Streptophyta; class Magnoliopsida; order Malpighiales; family Euphorbiaceae; genus Codiaeum; species Codiaeum variegatum. The sequence continues at coordinate 13,899 of CAOJBK010888003.1, read as the reverse complement.
CTGATCATCTAGAATGTAATTATGCACATAATCCTTAGACTTGATATGACATGTTATCTAACATATTAATGGCTATGGTTTGTTACTGCTTATATATCGATGCTAATCAAGTATTGGTATAAGGTATGTGGTGGCCATAATTAGTGGTATGTTAAAATAAGTGATCTCTAAGATAGAATTATTAACTTGGGTTAAAAAGGAAGGAATCTTATGACTTTTGGTTGTTCTTGATTCATAAATCCTTGGACAAGGTAGTAAAGATTCACTAGAAAGAGTTTCTAGTAAGAATCAGTTTATCGAGAATTAGAACTGGATAGATGTCATATGATATAGCATATAGGGTTTGACTATTCCATGACCCTAGCTAAGATCGGAAATCCCTAATGAAGGGATTCAAGTGCATGGTAATTATAATCAAGAGGTCCATGAAATGTCAAGGATTTAATCACCGACATTCATTTCTAATTAGGTAGTCATGACATGTTATGCTAGACATTACTCACGACTTATGGGACTAAGTATGAACTGTGGATTACATATTTGGTGTGAAGAAAAGAGTTTTTCTTATCTCATTGCTAATTAGAACATGAACCTAATAAGTCACACACCATAAAGAATTTCCCATGGTTTAGCTTTTTATCATGTTGATAATTGATTAAAGAGTTTAATTAATTATTAACTTTTATTGGGTTAGACTTGCAATTAAATTTACAAAGATCCTAGCATATCTTGAAGTCTAATTTATTGTGAGATTTATTCAATTATGTCGTAGTTTGTATGAGATACAAATGGGCTTGACTAAATTGATATGGACTAAGGTATTTGATAATTAATTTACATGAGATATGATTAATTATTGGCAAATTTGATTCCTAATAATCACTTATGCTACTAACATTGATTAATTGACTAATTAATTAGTCAACAAGTCAATTGGTTACTAGCACAAGTAACCAACATCATTTTTCCTAAATTTTCCTTAATTTAAGGAAGATTAGGTTCAAAAGTATGGGTATATAAGTAGATATGTATTATCTTTTACCTAAGTCAATTTGAACTTTTCCACTATTCATCTTCTTCTCTAAAAAGTTAGAGTGATAAACTCTCAAGAGTTAGAGAGAGAAAGTTCAAATTAAAACACACCATTTAGTGAGAGGAAGTTTATTTTTGAAGAAACCTTCTTCAACTATAAACTTTACTTCTAAATCTCTAGGAATGAGGGTGTGTTAAATCAAAGTCTAATCAAATCCCTAAATGTGTCAAGTTCTCAAGCAATAATCAAGAACCAACAAATTGGGGAACCAAAGGAGGATTCAAGCTTCTTCAAGAAGAAAATGAGACATAAGCCATTGGGATAGCTTCGGTGTGAGTCAAGCTAGAGGCTTCTCACTTGAGGAGCTAAAAGAAGTAGGGAGTTGAGGTATTTGATACTTTATAACCCTTCTTTTTTGCTATTGTGTTTTACATAATAATTGGTAGAGAATCCTTGATATTGAATATGGATCCAAATTTAAGGTTTAGTAATTTGTTAAAAAGTTTAATGAATATCTAAACCTAACCATGCTAAAAGGGTTTTGGCATGGTAAATACTTTAGAAAAGTCTTGAAAATCAATAACCAAGTTACATCAGATTTTTTATAAATTCTTTTTAGCTTCCGTTGTGCAACTTCGTATTCTTCCTTCAGTGTTTACACTAGATATATTTATAGCCATCAAAGATGTTTCTTCTTAACAAAAAGACAGATAAGAGATTCTTGGTTATGCTGATGGGATATGATATTGTTAAGTAATTAAGTTAGAAGTTCCAAAATACTAGAGCACTTGAGCTCATCGTGTTCTATAACTAAATATTGGTTTTATAAAAAATTTTGATCTTTTAAAATATCCATAAAAATAAAATTTCAATGTTCCTACTTTATGAATATTGGTGGTCTTTCCTTGACATTATAAGCATTGTATATGTCCAATAGTTTAAGTATACATATGTCCTAATTCATAAAAATATGTTCATGCCAGTGCCAATGACAATATTTTTATCTTTTATTCACTATTTTTAGATGGAAATAAACTATGTATTTGTTTGCATTAAATATTTATGATTTTTATAATTTTTCAGGTGGTAGATGTGGAATGTGACTATACATCTCATTCAATTGAAAGTGAGACTCATGAAAACATATGGAGTTATGACTGCTGGTATACGACTATCATTTTTGTTAATTTTATTATTCAATAGGATTCTTGTGGAGGCTATATCTCAGGTATGTTGGTTGAACCTCAAGATTGACATCCTCCATAACTCATCACTGTTAAAACGGCTGTTACTTTTGTTGCTTAATAATCTATCTTTTGATTTAAATCTATCTCCATTTTATGCTATGTAATGTGAAACTACGTAATTTATTGTGTTTGTATTTGGGATTATGTTTTGTTATTGAATCCAAGACTTTGTGTTTGTATTTGAAATTGTGTTTTATTAATAAATCAAAGTTTTGTTAATATTTTGTGTAATTTATTATTATTTTTATTTGGTAACAGATTTTGGTAGGATTGTATAAAAAACATTTTCTTTCTTTAAAAAGAAGGACATTTTATGTCGGTTATTTAAGTGAACCGATGTAGAAACATGTGATTTTACTTCGGTTATCACCATTAACTGATTTAAAATGTCTCTTTTTTTATGTTTGTTATTAAGAATAACCGACGTAAAATCCAATATGTGAAAATCAAGATTTTACGTTACGTTGGTCTAATAACCAACATAATGTTTGTTTTCTATGTCGGTTAACTTATATAACCAACGCAATATGTGGATTTACTAATAGACGTAAAAAGTCAAACTTACTACTTCGTCTACCTATACGTCGCCCCCAGGAACCGACGTAAAAAGCCTTTTTTGTAGTATTGTTTTATGCTTGATTTGGGATTTCTGATTTGATTGAGGGTTCTATTATGTTTAAGTGTTCTAAGTTACCCACCATCACTTTTGAAACACTCTGTATCTCTTGGATTGCTTATATGTATTATGAAGTTGATACTCTAGGTTGCGATGCCCAGTCGTCAACACTATTATACTCTGTCATCATGTTTTTTTTCTTATAACCTACTATAGTTAAGGACTTACTATGACCAAATTATGTTCTATTTACTTATTTGTATCCAATATGGAGGGTTTTTTTTCCACATATATGATATGCTTTCAGGTTCTCTCAGATATATGGAGAAGCTTTTGGCTTTGGGTAGTTAGCATTTCATATGTTTTTTCCCTTTCTATATTTTAATTAATAAAACTCTCTCTCTCTCTCTCTCTCTCTCTCTCTATATATATATATATATATATATATATATATATATATATAGATATATATAAAGAACAAATAATTAATATAATTAGCATTAATTATTTCACAAAAGAAATTTCTTTAACATAGGCATAAAGTTGCATTTGTTTCAAGTATAAACATGTGAACCAAGAAGGCTCGCATGGGTTTGGTGGTACGTGCGACCTTGTTATCCCAACCGAAAGGATCGAAAGGTACATCTCGGAGTTGGATGATTTCACTAGAAGCTCATTTGATGTTACTCTCTATCCGGGTTTTCCTAGTATACAGGAGCATGTGAAGTGATACATGAAACCTACTTTCACATAATGTTAAGCCCAAAGTTGTTTTTCAGAAAATAATCCACTTATGGTTTTGTTAATTTTCCAAACCTCCTTAGTGGAGTCGCTAGATGTGAGTCCCCGTATGACCAGCCCGCAGGATTTCCCCATGCGCGCTTATGAGCTTTGAAATTGAGACTGAGGAAATCGACTACTGGGAGCTGGATTACGCATAGCATCAGGGATTATGGTCGGGTTCCCACATTTACGTATATACATGTGTCTGTTGGCATGCACGTGGTGTGATTAGCGTTTAAAGTTGCCACCTTATACTTTAAGAAAACAATTTTCTAAGGTGATTAGGAAACTTTTTTGAATTAGCTCCATTTTAGAAAAATAATGTTTTCTACCCAATTTGGAAAAGTTGTTCTTTTTGGAATCAATGGGGGTTTAGGGATTCGAGATCAGGAAAACATTTTTATGAGAAAATAGTTTTTTACCATTTTTTACATAACATCTTTTGGCTTGAAAAATCATGCGAATTTGGTTAAAATACAATTTTCATGTATGCATGAACAGGTATGCAGGCAATAGATGCATGAGCATGCAATAATATAGATGAAATCACATAAAGCGATAAAAACAAAGATTCGACCAGGGATCCTTCCTCTAGTCCACTTTAGGTTCTAGGGAAGGCACATCACCCCAATGAAAGAAATAAATTACAATTGAAAACCATTGAAAATTTGGGGATCTCCCCTCCCGTCTTATGATCCGGGAGGAGCACAAATTTCCTAAAAGCAATCCATACACAATACAGTAATAACAAAAAATAATAATGAAAACAGAATAAACATAACAAAATAACAAGAAATCTAAACCACAATAATAAAAACATTAGAGTTGATATAGAAAATAAGAAAAGTAAACAAAATTGGAGTTGAAGCCATGAATGACTTACCGACATATACCTTTGAATGGGAATCAAACCCTACATCGTTCTCCCTTATCGCAAAGGGTGGGAGATGTTCTGACAATAGTGGGTGGTTTGGTGTTTAATAGATAATTGGTTTTAATTTTATAAAATAGTTAACCATTAGTCTATTAATCAATTCTAATCTTTGATTAATGAAAAATAATTTTTTTTATTGTGATTACCTAAGTTCATTTTAGGGTTCAATCGATTTTAATTTATGAAAATTGATTTTCCATAAACATGCCTTAATTCAATTTAAAGGGCTTAAAAATGAGTTTTGATGAACATGCCTTAAATCAGTGTTAAAAGGCTTAAAATGAACAATAGTTAAGGGAAAATGAGTATACTATACCAATACTACCTTTTGTTTGCATGATTTCAGAACTGGAGGATCCGAAGGCTTGAGAAATCCGGAATGGGTATCCGTTTACTCGGTGGGTACCGGAGTCTGTATGTCTGAACTAGAATAGATAGGACTAATCATTTAAACTATCTGGAACTGTGATGATTATAGTATGGAACTAAAACCTTGAACTAATTGGATTGAAATTGTAATGTTTTGATTCGTTTTGGAGTGTTTAGATGCTTAGGGAAACTGTTTGGAGGTTCTGAAAATTGAAAAACTGAAGTAAAAATGTCTAGAACTTGAAACTATTTTGAAAAGTCAATTTTATAGGGATTAATGCTAGAAAACCCTAAAAGGGCCAAAACGCGTGTGTTACAGGTAAAATGCATGTGTTTTAAGCCTCATGCATGCGTTGGGTTAGTAACGCGTGTGTTTGGGCCTAGTTTTCTAGCCCCATTTTTTCTGGGTCCGAATCAGTCCAATTCAATTCATTTTTCAGGTTTTCTAGGTCTTTTTGAAGTTTGATTCAAGCTTGATCATATCTGTTGGACTCATATTAACGGGCCAAATGCAATTGTGCAAAAATAAGTGTTCACAGGTGGTCGGCTTAAGGCCGCTGGACCCTTTTCTCGAATGCTACATTAATTCCTCTGAATCTTTCAATTAGGATAGACCGATTCAACCTTTTGCAAAACCAATCTCTTACATGCAAACACTTCAGCAATCATCATCGCAATTACCTCCTGCCCTAAACATTGAGACTTCCTATGAGGTGGTGAAGGATTTTAGCGGCTATGTTTTAGTCCTTATTAATTAGTAAGCTTATGAAAGTTGCATTAAGATGTGTGAATCTTCACTGATTGTGCAATTATTACTCAATAAGGGAGACAACCCTTAGCGAAACTCTAACTTAAAGGAGATGTTAAATAAGATATGGGGCCTTTATGTACAGTGACATTTAATTTCCTTAGGTAAAGGATTCTATATATCTTTCTTCCTTCACCAGAAATAAAATTTGCAGCGTAGAGTAAGGGGATGGTAGTCCTCAAACTTAGCACTTTTCGGTTACAACCTTGGGCACCAAACTTTAATCCGGCTGGGAAAAAGTCCACAACAACACGAGTCTGGGTTAGGCTATTTTCCCTTCCTTGGAAGTACTAAGATAGGCAAATTGTCACCAATATAGAAAAGGGCATTGGGGTCTTAATGAGAATCGATCGAGCCATGCTAGAGGGGGAATTCAATCACTATGTGAGACTTCTTATTAACATTGACCTGTCATAAAAAATACCTTACACTTTACATATTGGATGTGAAGGAAAACAATTTTGGATTGATAATGGCTATGAAAACCTACCACATTTTGTTGTTTATGTTCTTGATTGGCCACCAATCTTTTAAGTATAGGAAAAATAAAATGCCTACTTCAAAAGAAGATGAGAAAAAGTATGACAAGGCCAGAGATAGCAATAATGATAGGCAAAAATCTCGCTCAAGAAATCAGTCCCGGCATCGCAAATCTGGGGGTTGCTCCAGGTTCTGCAAGGAGTGGCACCCAATATCTAGACCAGCATTAGAGGTTCCTATTCAGCATGTACTAGCATATCAAAAATGATATTGGTTGTATTGCCATAGCCATTGACAAGGAGAACGATGACCATGTGAATAAAGGTAATAATCCATCCCTGTAAATTGTTTAGCCTATTGATCTTAATGCTCAATAGGATTTGGAAATTCAGGATAAAACTAATAATTTGGGTAATAATGATCAACAAGATGCATAACTTAAAAGTGATAATCTTGAAAGCCAAAATTGGGTAGATGAAGTTCAAACAAATGACAATAATGACACTGATCAGCGTGATGAAAGTGATCATGTTCAAGATACTTAAAAGATGATGAATAAAGGACTTAAACATTATTGAAAGCTAAAATTAGGCAGATGAAGTTGATAAAGAAGACAAGGGTGATTGGCAACAACCAAAAGGAAAGAAAAGCTCGGTGCACATGTCAATATCAAAGCCAAACCTATGGTAACTAAGTGTTTGTTGTGGCCTCCTAAAAAACTATATTTATGATTATTCTCTTTTGGAATTGTAGGGGTATTAATAACCCTAACACAATGTAATATTTATTTGATATATGTATGTCTAACAAACTAGAGGTTCTCTGTCTAGCTGAACTGAAGGTTCTTTTCTCTTTAATATCTGTAGGCTTCTAGAGAGCATTGAATATGCACTTAGTGTTTACTGTAGATAGTATATTGCCTGAATTTCTATTTATGATCAATAGTTTACTTTAGATCTTTCCCATTGGCAATCCTCGTACCGATTGACTTTTGTCTATGCAAAGACACTTGCATATAAAAGGAGAGCCTTATGGAATGATATATGTTCAATATCCCTTTCAGCTCCAAATTTTTAGTTAGTTATAAGAGACTTTAATGCTAATTTTGGCGCTCATGAAAAGCATGGTGGCTGGTTGCCAACTTCTTCTTCTTGTAATGATTTTAGTGCTGTGATGTTTACCGGGGGCAACACCAGGGTTTTACAATTTATAAAGCTCAACGACTAATTCTACCATGGCTTTAAGCAAGTGAACCTATCATTTAGGTAGTATAATAGTAACGAGGTCGATCCATAGTGACACCAATGCAAGTACTAGCTCAAACTCAAACTATTGTCTAGTTCACAATAAATATTGGTTTCAATTGATTAAAAACTAAAAATTAAAATCCTAACTATTCACTAATTCCTAATAGGATAAATTCAAGAAAATGCAAGACTTAGAACTAAACAAACATGAAATAGAGTGTCTACTTAGACTTCAACTCGTATTTAATCACAATTGTAAGAAAAATCAACAACTCAATGAAATTTCATTTAAGCATCAAATGGGTAATCCTTCAAAACTAGATTTAACCCTTTCTCAAGTAATTAAATCCCTAATCCCTAAGTAATGAGTAAAGAATCTCTTGATAAACCCATGTGCATTAAATACAAGCATTAAGCATTTCAAGGAATCAAAGAAAACCCTAGGTGTTTGTGAATCTATCTTTAGCAATCACAATAAACCCATGTGCCTATGAGTGTTCTAAGCTCAATCTTTCTACCTCTACTAAAGAAAAAGCAACAACCATTACAAGAAAGCATGCTTTGCTATGTAAAGTGCAGAAAATTTCATTCAAATACACAAATTGATGTAAAAATTCAGTTCCATTAAGAAAACTATTGATTAATCCATGCAAAATAATTAAAACTTGTTTAATATATGTAGACAAGTGATGTTTAGCTCATAATAGCAAAGAAATAAAATAAAATTAGGAGAATAAGGAAAGAACCCAAGAAACCCATGAAGAAATCTTGATTAATCCTCTAATCCCTTGATAATCTTGCTCAATCTTGCATCCAAATGTGTTAATCCACCTCAAATTTGCTCTCTTGATTCATAATTTCTTAGTTCTTAGTGTCTCTGGGGTTTTTGGTTGAGTTCTATACCCAAAAGACCAAAAAAAACCATATTTCTACAGTTTTCAACTTTATATAGGTGTTAGAGGGCTTGTCATAGGTGGCTTTCACAGCCCGTGACAAGCCACTGTGCCTTTTACCTTGGGTGAGAAACAAAGAGATCTCATAGTCCCTATCACGGCCTATGTGGAGCCCGTGAGAAGCTTATGTTTCTCTTCCCACCTATTTTTCTTACTCTCATGGTTTGCATCCTCTCTGTCACGGCTCGTGACGCCGGGCGTGCCAGGCCACTATCCTTTATTATTCAAAGATCTCTCACGAGCTATCTCACAGACCGTGAGGTAACCCTAGGACTTGATTTTTTGCTCCGTTTTGGCATATTTTCCTTACCTTTCGAGTCAAACTTTGAAATAGTTTCTCCTAGCTTTGAAATTCATTTGATTACCTAGAAGTGGCTAAAAACATTAAAATAGACACATCAAATTCAATTTAACGCGCAAAATTCTCTAAGAATATGGGGGGAAATAATGTGTAATTTGTTAATTATCATGCTGCTATATACTCTTGTAACCTGACTTACCTTCACATTAAGGGCAGCCTTTTATATGAACTAATTGTCGGCTTGTTGATGCTAGAATTGACATTCGTTTGGATAGAGCTTTATGTTCAGATGGGTTTTTCTAGGCATGGTAAGTCATCAACTGCTACACTCTGCCTCATCATAGTTCTGATTATCATCCTTTTATTATTAAGTGCTTCAATCATCCCTCTCATGACCTAAAGCCATTTCGTTTCATGTAAATGTCGACTGCCCATTATAACTTTATTTTTTCTTGAAACATAAGTGGCTATCTGATAAAAGCTTTGATAAGCCCATTGTGTCACTTCAACACAAGCTGAAATGCTTTCGATGTGATCTAAGATTATGGAATAGTACCTTTTTGGTGATTTGAACACTAGTATTATGTGTATAAGGGGGGTCTGTTTGCAAGTGTTCAGTAGGATATTGTGATGCTAGGGTTGTTCAACTCTCTCCTTCAAGAGGAACTAAAGTTGCATCATGATCTCTCTTCTTTATTAGCCCATAAAGAGACTCTTTTAAGGGAGAAAAGTCAAGTTACTTGGCTAAAGAATGGGGACCAAAACCTAGCCTTTTATCATGCTTATATCAATTATAGAAGTCCTTTCCAGGGGATTCATATCTTAGAAATTAATGATGAGTTAACTGACGACTCTTTCTTAATTGACAATCATATCATATATTATTTCTCCATTTTATTTGCAGCTTCTTCTTCACAGGTGGATTACTCAATTGTGCATCAAGTGATTCTTACATCTATTGACTCTTCTGATAATGATATGCTCATGGTAGCCCCTTCTGACATGGAAATATGGTCAATATTTCAAAGCGTAGATAGTGTAAGCGCTCCTAGGCCAAATGGGTTCCGTAGGATATTTTTTCAAATGTGTTGGGACATAGTGGGTAAAGATGTCTGCGTTGCTGTCAAATCTTTCTTTCATTCAGGTGTATTGCCTTTAGGTTTGAACTCTAACATCATGGTTCTTATCCTGAAAGTAAACGAGGCCATCTCTATTGACAAGTTCATACCTATTATTCTTAGGAACTTCATTTTTAAAGTAATTACTAAAATCTTAGCTTCCAGATTAGGTGTCATTGCAAGCTGCATCATCTCTCCCCAACAATTTGGTTTCATTAAAGGTAGAGTATTTTTTTATTGCATTACTGGTGCTTCAGAAAATGTTAACCTATTTAGTTCACATGCACACATTAACATGGCTGTCAAGATTGACATTCGTAAGGCATTTGACACAATGTCATGGGACTTTATATTTAAGGTCCTTAAAGCTTTCAGGTTTAATGCTACTTTTTGTTCATGGATTCAATCTAGTTTTCATTCAGCAAGAATTTTGATTTTGACACCCTCTAGATTAAAAGGCTATTTTTCTTGCGGTAGAGGCGCGTGTCAAGTCTACCCCCTATTATCACTTCTTTTCTGCGTTACTAGTGATTTTCTGAGTAGGTAACTTTCAGCTATGGTGGAGAATGGTGAATTTGTGCCAATTTTTGTAGGTAATGTTGGAGCTGCTCCTTCCCATGTCATCTATACAGATGATATTCTCAACTTTGGGCGTGCAACAAGGAAAAATATTAAGGCCCTTCAAAATCTTTTTAATTGTTATGCTTCCTTAGCTGGTCAAGTAGTTAATTGGGACAAATCCAAGCTTTTTCTTAGACGAAATGTCCTAGTAAGGCTCTTTATTGCTCTCTATTTGATTATTCCTTTCAAGAGCGGTAAACTTCCTTTTGTGTATCTCGGTGTTCTATTATTTATGGTGCTCTCAAGAGGATTCATTTGCAAAATATAGCTGATCGCATCAATGCCAAGCTTGCGAGTTGGAAAGGAAAACTCTTGCCCATGGCTGGTAGAGTGACTTTAGTGAGTTCCATTATTAGAAGCTCTTTTATTCACTCCTTTTCAATTTTTAAGTGGCCTGAAAATCTAGTATCAAATCTTGAGCAAGCAATCCGTAACTTTGTTTGGTCAGGAGACATATTAGTACAGAAGAGTGTTACTGTCAAATGGATAACCTCTTGCCTTCCGATTCAGAAAGGGGGATTGGTTTTAATTATAATTTTTGATCTAAATCGATTCCTATTGCATAAAATGGCCTTTAATTTACATTCAAGCAATTCTTTTATTTTTGGGTTCCTTAGGCACAAATTTTTTCATGATTGGGGAGAGCCTAAAACAAGTAGCATCTCCTCTTCTCTTTGGTCTTCAATTTGAGTCATTTTCATGGATATTGAACCCTAAATGGATTGTATTACCTACATCCAATATGAATTTTTGGAATGGAAATTGGTTGGGGTATCACATCTCTATTCTTCAACCGCCGCTTCAATTTAAGAAAAAGTTTGAGCTTCGAGTTAGAGATGTCTATTCTGACAAGGGATGGCTTTTATCTACTCGCTTTCACTCTTTATTTCCCAACACTACTATAGATATTGAGGCATGTGTATTAAAAAGTCATGAGGATTTCTTTGTTTGGCTAGGGAGTACTTTAGGTTGGGTTACGACTAAGTAAGTTTTGCAATGGAGTTTTCGCTCCAAACTTGATGTGGCATGGAACAAGAACTTATGGAAACATTTCCATTCGCCATCTCAGTCCATGATTTGTTGGAGAATTTTTCATGGCTGATGAAGCTCTTATAAAGCATGATATAGTGATGGTATCCCATTGTTGTTTTTACTTGACTAAAGCAGAATCTCTGTAACACATTTTTGTGGACTACACTTATGCTTCCTGTATTTAGGACGCGATTGAGTCAACTTTCCGAGCCAAGTTATGATGTAATTCTCCCATTGATGTTTTTAACAAGGCTTTGGCTTTAACTTCTTATTCATAGGTGAAAGCATTGTTTTTTATGGTGATTTGCACTTCATTTTAGGGTCTCTAGACTGCCAGTAATCAACCTCTCTTTGAAGAGGTGACTCCATTCATTCATGGCATTCTTAGAACTATTTGGCATGGAGTGAAGGAGGCTGGTTTGTTTAAGGTGGGATGTATATGAAACTCCGTCGATGACTTAATAGTCCTTAAAGCTTTCTCTATTATTGGTATTGTAGCAAAGTCTTCCAAGGTGGTTGAAGTTCTATGGTTGTCCCTTCCTTTTTCATGGATAAAGATTAACATTGATGGTGTTTCAAATCCTAGCACAAACCAAGCAAGTGCAGCTAGAGTTTTTAATGATCATAGAGGCGACATAGTTACTTGTTTTGCTGCTCCTCTTGCCTTTTGTTTCACTTTTAAAGTAGAATTGGCAGCAGTTATCTTAGCCCTTATTCGAGCACCGAAGCTTGGTTACAATAAGGTTTGAAGGAATCTGATTTGTGTTATAAATTGTTTCCACATGCAATCTTTGGATATTCCTTGGCAATGGAGGGCAAGGTGGCTATCTTGTTTATAGTTTGTTTGCTTTATTTGATTTGTAATTACTCATGTCTTTAGAGAGGAAAATAGTGTAGTTGATGCCTTAGCTTTTCATTCTTTGAGTCTTAATAATATGCAATGGTAGTTTTCAATTCCTAATTTTTGTAACCACCTTGCTCATCATCATTTTTTAGATATGCCCAACTTTAGATTCCGTAATTAAACTCTTAATTCTTTTTTTTTTCTTTTAATAATATGGTTGGCTGTTGGATGTGATGTTGGCACTAAGGAGGTGCAAACCTAGCTAGGATGTTCGAGTGCACCTCTGATCCTTCAGACCGACAATTTCATAAAAAAAATTTATGGGTGGTACATAAGTGAACTTATAAGTTAGTAAGTAGTGAAATCTATTTGCACAAAATCTTTAACCAGCAGCCTAATATCAATACACTGGTTGATGTTTGCTCACAAATGAACCAGGTGAAATTTTTTATTCACTTTTCAGTGTGGACTGAAATCATTATTAGTCCAATCAGTGTTTTAAAAATCTGGTTGAATTGGCCTGTTCAACCAACCAGATATTTAATTGATTCGATTACTACTTAAAAATAATATTAGATCGGGTAAAACCAGATAAAATCGGCCAAACCGGACAATAAAACACTTTAAAAATCATATTAGATCGGGTAAAACCAGATATATATTTATTTATAAGTATTGCTATATATAGGAGGCCAATGTTGTCCAATCCCTATTTATAGAAAAAATAAACTGATATTTTTTTCCTATTTTTAAATACTTTGTTCATCATACTTTCTTTTCTATTTGTTGAATTCTTGAAGAATTTGCTTTGCTTTCGCTAGAAAATAGACCACCAATAAATTAGTTCGAGTTAGTGTCTTTTTTCCTTCTCCCTTTTTTTCTATAATCAACTCAAAAATTTTAATCCCCACTTTCCTTTCAATAATTATGCTGCCCCTTTCTCTCCTATTTCCTTACATTATCAAAATGAAGCAAACAATGTTATATGGTAAAATTTTGTGATTTTTGTTTCATTTATTATTTGTTGTGTAACAAAAGGAAATATGGAGAAGAAAGGAGCAAATATTTTGATGAATAAATATGAGACAGGGAGATTACTTGGCCAAGGGACTTTTGCAAAAGTCTATTATGCAAGAAATCTGAAATCAGACCAAAGTGTTGCAATTAAAGTTATTGATAAGGAGAAAGTTTTAAAAAGCGGTTTGATTCATCAAATTAAGACAGAAGTTTCTGTTATGAGGCTTGTTAGACATCCAAACATTGTTCAACTTTATGAGATAATGGCTAGCAAGACCAAAATTTATTTTATTATGGAGTATGTGAAGGGTGGTGAGCTTTTTAATAAGGTTGTTAAAGGGAAGCTTCAAGAAGATATTTCAAGAAAATATTTCCAACAATTGATAGGAGCAGTTGAATTTTGCCATAGTAGAGGAGTTTATCATAGAGATATTAAGCCTGAAAATCTTCTTGTTGATGAAAATGGTAATTTAAAAATTTCAGATTTTGGGTTGAG
>CAOJBK010887815.1:0-18193 GCA_948294925.1 Codiaeum variegatum | reverse complement strand
TCAATGCTTTAATCGCCCAATAAGTTGTATGCTCTAGCTTAACCGGTAAGTGGCATGCCTTGCCAAATACTATCCTAAATGGACTCATGCCAATTGGGGTCTTAAAAGCAATCCTATAAGCCTATAAAGCTTCATTAACTCGATTTGACCAATCTTTCCTTGATGACTTTACCTTTTTTCTCAAGAATTCCTTTCAATTATTTGTTTAAGTTCTTAACTTGTCCTGAAGTTTATGGATGATAAGGAGTTTCCACTTTGTGCTTAAAATTGTGTTTGCACATCAATTTCTCAAATAGTTTGTTGCAAAAGTGACTTTCTCCATCACTAACAATAACTCTTAGTGTGTTGTACCTAGTAAAAATATAATCTTTGACAAAACTAACCATAACAATTGGCATCGTTAGTTCAGGTAGGAATTGCTTCCACCCATTTCAAAACATAATCAACACCAACAAGTGTATATTGAAATCCAAAAGAAATGGAAAATGGTCCCATGAAATCAATACCCCATACATAAAAAAATTTCAATCACAATAAAATTGGTAAGAGGCATCTTATTCCTTCTTCATATGTTACCTACTCTTTGACACCTATCACAATGTTTATAATAGATATGAGCATCTTTAAATTAGGTAGGCTAAAATAAACCGCTTTGGAGGACTTTTTCAGTTGTTTTCCTTCATCCAAAGTGTCCACCACAATGCATATCATTATAAAATTTTAAAACACTAACCTGCTCCTCCTCAGGAACACATCATCGAATGATTTCATCTTTGCAAATTCTAAATGAATATGTCTCATCCCAAAAATAATATTTACAAACATGAAACAATATTTTCTTTTCTTGAAATGACATGTTATTCCTAACTTTACTACAAACAAGACAATTAGCTATGTACGCAAACCACTGGTTTTTGGACAATACAAACAATTGTTCATCAAAGAATGCTTCCAAATCTTTAGTGGTGTTTCATAATTCAGTCTCATTAGTGAATAGGAAAGGTAATCTAGATAAATGGTCGGTGATTACGTTCTCATTACTCTTCATATCACTTATTTCACCATCAAATTCTTGAATTAACAATACCCACCTAATCAATCTAGTTTTAACATGTTGTTTTGTTAATAAATATTTCAGGTTTGAATGATCGGTGTAAATTATGACTTTAAAGCCAACTAAGTATGCACTAAACTTATCTAATACAAATACAACAACTAGCATCTCTTTTTTAGTTGTAGTATAATTCAATTAAGGACTAGAAAGAGTTAGACTTACATAATATATGACTCTTAAATTTTTGACAACTCTTTGTCCTAAAATAACCCTTAATGCATAGTTCGATGCATCACACATTTACTCAAATGGTAAAGACCAATTGGGGGCAACAATAATAGGTGCAGAAGTTAGTTTCTCTTTCAAGGTATAAAAAGCCCTTATGCATTTATCATCAAATTCAAAAGGTATATCTTTTCCTAATAGTCTACTAAAAGGTTGACTTATTTTGGAAAAATCTTGTATGAATCTTCTATAAAAACCAACATGACCTAAAAAAACTCCTTACCCCTTTTACGGATGTGGGAGATGGTAAGTTAGTAATCAAATCAATTTTAGCTTTATCAACTTCCATTCCTTTACTAGAGACTATGTGACCTAAAATAATACTATGGTCAACCATAAAGTGACTTTTCTCCTAACTTAATGGAAGATTGCTTTCAATACATCTTTCTAAAACAAAAACTAATTTCTTCAAGAAATCATAAAAAGAATCACCAAAAACAAAAAAGTCATCCATAAATACCTCAATGTAGTCATCAATCATGTCTAAAAATACTGACATCCTGCATCTTTAGAAAGTTGTCGATGCATTGCAAAGACTAAACGGCATATGTCGAAAAGTAAACATGCCAAATGGAAACGTAAAAGTAGTATTGGCTTGATCTTTCGGTGCTATAGCAACTTGATAATAACCTGAAAGTCCATTAAGAAAATAATAGTATACATTTCTAGCTAGCTTATCTAACATTTGGTCGATGAACGATAAAGGAAAGTGATCCTTTTTAGTGGCACTGTTCAATTTTCTATAGTCTATGCACATGCGCCATCCCATCACCATCCTAGTGGGTACTAACTCATTCTTTTCATTCTTCACAACCGTAATCCCTATTTTCTTAGGAGTTACATGAACCAGACTACCCACTCACTATCAACTATTGAATAAATAACTCCATCTTTTAACAATTTAAGGACTTCTTGCTTTACTACATCACTCATAGTTGGGTTTAACCTATATTTCATCTCCTTTTTTGGCTTAGCCCCTTCCTTTAAAATTATCCTAAGCATGCATGTGGAAGGAATAATACCTTTTATTATGCTCAAACCCCAACCTATGGCTTATTTTAGACTCTTAAGTTCAACTACAAGTTTCACTTCCTCATCCTCACTCAATTTTGATGAAATAATCACTAGATATGTTTTGTTCTCACATAAAAATATATACTTTAAGTGCTTTGGGAGCTCTTTAAGCTCTAAATTTTGAGAAGGTTCCTTCTCAACTATGTGTTCCACATTAAGCCCTAAAGTCTCAACCTTATCATTCTCAATAATTTCAGCATTGTTTAATTCATTAAGATAGCCTATAATTTCAGGAACTATAGGTTCAGTTCCTTCATTTATTGTAAGTGCAGATTCAAGTTCACCAGAAAAAACATGTTGCTCAATAATATCATTCACAGTAGAATCAACACAATCAATAAATCAACATTCATCAATAGATGAATTTTTCATGTGAATTGTACTATAGTGTGTGAGATTATTAAATATGGAAAACACAATAGTTTGGCCAAGTACAAACATAGTTAACTTTCCATATTCAACATTAATGATAGTATTAGTGGTTACCATTAAAGGTCTACCCAACAAGATATGAATTTATGACCTATTACTTAACCCTTCACCCATTTCAAGCATAACAAAATCAACAGGCACAATTAATCCCTTAACTTAAACTAGCACATCTTCAATAATTCCCTTAGGATATCTTAAAGTCCTATCAGCTAATTGCAAGCACATTTTTATTGATTTTAATTCACCTAAATTCAATTGAACAAATAAAGCATAAGGCACCAAATTAATACTAGCTCCTAAGTCAAATGTGCCTCTAGCTTCTTCCCTATTACCTAATTCAATATCTATAACAAAACTTCCAGGATCTTTAGCTTTTGAAGGTAATTTATATTACAAAATAGCACTTGCAACCTCAGAAACTATTACCTTTTTCCTCTAACTCCAACTTACGCTTTTTAGAATTAAGTTCTTTAAAAATTTTTGAATAAGCTGGAATTTTCTATATTACATCAAATAAAGGAAGATTTAAACTTACCTTGGACAACATCTTAAAAAGCTCTTCAAATTATTTTTCTTTCTTATCTTCCTTGAGCCTCTCGGGAAAAGGAACGGGCGGTTGGTAAGGATCAGCTGCCTTGTGAAGTTTGGAAGGAATTGAGCTTTCCTTCTCATCCTCTTTCTCCTTGAGCACCTCAATATGCTCTTCCTCTTGCTTATCCTCATTACCTACATGAAAAAGGTTAGAACCAATATTATTATTAACAACCTTACCACTTCTAAAGACCATGATGGCCTTAGCTTAATCCGATTAACTAGGAAGCTTTCCTTGATACTTGTTGTGCATATGTGTTGCAATTTGACCCACTTGGGTCTCCACTTTCCTCATTAAAGCTTCCATAGAATCAAACCTCCTATTATTTTCCTCTTGAGTTTGAGTACTTACTTCAATAAATTTATTTAGGGTTTCCTCTAAACTCAAACTCCTAGGTTGTTGATTATTAGAATTATCACCTTGGTATGGTCTCCTTTTTACAATTTGAGGTACTTGAGCATTTTTGTTTCTCCACCCAAAGTTAGGGTGATTTCTCCAATCGGGATTATATGTATTAGAAAAAGGATTATTTTGAGTTCTAGATTGAAATCCATTAAGTACTTGAGCTTCCTCAAGCTCATTAGATGTAGAATCAAAATCGAGAAAGACAAAGATTAGTACCAAGTCCATACAGTCCACATACTTCGAAAACATGAACTGATGTGCTCCCTTTCTTTTTCAAGACCTCAACTTGGTGTGTCAATTCAGCAATTTGTTGAACCATGTCTTTTCCATGAGAAACCTCATATGTAATAGCTCGGCTACCCCTTGCGCTCTTTTGTTGGGAATTAGATCCATGCATGATAGCAATCTAAAGGCCTCATCGGGGGTTACTTCACTCATAGAACCTCCTGCTACGTTATGAACAATCCTTTGGTTATGGTAAGTCAGCCAATCATAGAAAAACTGATTTAGCAAATACAATAGATAATGATGGTGTGGGCATTGAATTTGTAATATCTTAAAATGTTCTCATGCCTCATGGAAAGGTTCTCCTTCTAACTGAGTAAAAATGACGATCTTTGTATGCAAGTCAACTGTCTTTTGATGGGAATAAAATTTTTGCATGAATTTATTGTATACCTCTTCCCATGTATTCAAAGAATTAGGAGGCAAAGTCATCAACTAAGTCTTAGCAGCATCATTCAAAGTATAAGGAAAGCACCTCATTCTCAATTGATCCTCAGTCAGACCTTAAAAAGGAATGGTCTGAATAATGGAGTAGAAATCCCTTATAAAATTTAGAGGGTCCTCATTAGCCATCCCATGGAATGATAGCAGCATATTATAGTGAATAGATTTAAGCTTATAGATTCTAGATGTCGTATCCAATTGAATACGAAAAGTAGTTGTACCAATGATCGACTTAGGAAACTCTTTCATCAATCTTCTCTCGTCAGCCATGATTCTAGGCGGATCAATATGATTTCAATCTCTTAGGTTAGTTGGATCAACTATCTCAATTTCTTTGTTATCAGTAGGTGGATCTTGAATCTCTGGTGGGTCCTCCATGGCGTTTTGTCCTCAATTCTCAGCTCTGATCCTGTGCACGTTATCAACAAAAGGAAGAAGGCCCTCTTCAAGAGATCTCCTTCCATTCATAAAATATGAAAAATAAAATAAAAATAATAAACTAAAAACTAAAGAAAGAAACAAAGAAATAATGCTTAGCAAAGTCTTTTAAAGTTTAAATATCCCCAACAACAGTGCCAATAACTTATTCGCCTCAAAATATACTAACAAATAGTGACTGCGAGTATATGGGCTATTGCAGCATAGGATGAGAACCCAAGGTCATCTCTTAAAGGAACAACTTATCGTGGCTAAGATTACTCAATTTGTTTCTTTAAGAATAAGTAAAAGTAAAAGAGATTTTGATTTGAAATTGAAAAAGTAAAGAAGACAATAAATTTAAAGCAAGCAAGTAATGAATATAAATATGTAATGTTATGAACATATCTAGAGAAATTAACAAGGGAAAAGGCTCAAATATGCCCTTGATGTTTTAATACTAGACCCTTTCGCCCCTTCACATTTTTGCAGCATCAATTTAGCACCTAACATTACAAAATGCGAACCAAATTAGCAATTCCATTAAAATTTTCATTAATGGGGCCCACATGAGCCTATGTGTCAATTTGTTTTATGACAGATCAGCTTCTATGTGGTATTATTAATTTTTTTTATTATTTTCAAAATTAAAAAAATAAAAAAGAAGGAAATAATAATTAAAATAATTGTTTCTTCTTCATCGTTATATAACCTGAAGCCTTTCTCTCAATTTTCCCCTAAAATTTGAAACCCTAAAAAACCTTCAGTAAAGATTGAACAAAATCAAATGGCAAGTTCATCATCCACTTCCAACATGAAATCATTTAGGCAAGATGATTACCAAGGTCCTATAAAGTTTTGCAACTATGTGAGATTTGGGAGACAATTGAAGGCCCCTTTGAAGATCTCATGAAGCGAAGAAAATCCAGGAAGGAGGTATTTTACTTGCCATTTTTGGCATGTAATTGATTATCCATCTCAAATTCGGAACATAATTAAAGTTTTTGGGGTTTGGGATTTTTTTTTGTTGTATAGCCAAACCCTAGACTAAACAAGTATTGTGGATTCTTAGAATGGCTGGATGGGTGGACACCGGAGAGAGCAAGTAAATTGTTATTGCAATTGAAAATAGAGAATGAAAATTTAAGGGAGCAACTACTGGGCATGAGAAATGGATATTTGAACATCTTTGATGATGAGATTAGCAGTTTGTGGGAAGAATTCAAGAAGATTAAGAAGCAGCAGAAAGGAAGAATTGAAGAACTTACAAGGCTGAAGAGAAGAAGAACAGAGGTTGTTTAAATAGCAATTGTGTCTTGTTTAATTTTGTTAATCTTCTTTTTTAGTAAATATAATGATCATTGATTTAGTTTTGGTTGTTTTATTGAAGAAAAAGTAATGTAATCTTAATTTTGTGTTAATGATAATATCTATTAGGTCAGCTCATTATTTTAGTTTATTGTGATCAATGTATGGATTAATATGTAATTTCTAATATTTTCAATGCACTATCTATATTATGGAAATGAACCATTTGTTAGATTACCTATGTTTAACACTGATCATGAAAATGTCTAAAAATAAAAGTTATTTCCAATGAACCAAACTTTCATTGATAAATCTGGAAACAAAATATGTCCAAAAGTTACAAGCCACATAGGTGGAAAATTATGTCCAAAATAGGCTCAAACAAAATACAAGGCACATAGTAGCTAATAAAGAATATCATGTGCCTAAATATAACATCCAAAATACAACAGTAATTCAATGAAAGTTTGCAAAATATAACATCCAAATACAACAGTAATTCAATAAAGCTTGCAAAAAATTAGAAACCTAAAAAATCCAGGTGATCTTTAATTTGACTTGTTCCTCCTCTGCTTCCTCAACTCCCTCTACTCCAGTAGTTCTCATTGAGTCACAGTTGGTCCCTCATTCAACTATAATCCAAAGGGCTTGAATGGTAGATCACTTGCATAACTGACCTAAGAACCATCTCCTTGGAAAGTGATACTTTTGAGATTACTGGTAGATGCATTTCTAGGCCTTCTACTATGCCTAATCACTCTTTTAGGAGGAATGGGAAATCTTCTGTTTAGATCAACTTAGTGTTGTTCCTCCTCATTAACACCCTCATCAAACACTCTGCATGTGGATCTACCAAGCTGAAATAAAAATGTATGCATTAACTGTCAATAACAACAACCAAACCCATAATAATAGAGTGAAACACATTAACTTACATTAATTAGAGTTCTTCCATTTGATTCATAAATCCTACATCCATAACCCACTTCCTTTGATCTTGTTCTTGATGCAACAGGGGTTGCCCTTTCTCTGGTCCTTGAGGCAACTACATCAGAAGTACTTGCCCTTGGTAAGTGTCTTGGATTTGAGGACTACCCTCCAGACACTTCATTATCTATAGGTTGCAACATTCAATACAATTCTAACACCTCAAAACAAAAAAAAAATGGCGCATCAAACAAAGATGACAAAATTTTCTAAAGTACCTTTCTTTTTCTTGGATTTGCAAGTGATGTTAAAGCTTGTCTAGGTGATCCTCTTACTTGTCCAGTAGCTTTTCTAAGTGATCTTCTTACTGGTCCAACAGCTTGCGTAGGTGATCTCACTAGTGTTGCAGCATTTCTGGCTGATCTTCTTGGCGGTGACTGAAGTGAAGCAGTTTTAGGTGATCTTTTTGGTGGTGACTAAAGTGCAGGATATCTAAGTGATCTTCTTGGTGGTGTCTTAAGTGAAACAGCTTGGTGTCTTTTAAAACCTCTTGATGAAGCAGCTTGAGAAGGACCATCTTGTTGAGACTAACCAAAATTGGCAGTGCCATGCATAGTTTGTGATGTTGGTATTT
Source organism: Codiaeum variegatum (assembly GCA_948294925.1). Lineage (NCBI taxonomy): Eukaryota > Viridiplantae > Streptophyta > Magnoliopsida > Malpighiales > Euphorbiaceae > Codiaeum > Codiaeum variegatum. Next base: position 10,336 of record CAOJBK010887815.1, on the reverse strand, counting down.
CCTAGCATAAGGTAATACAAATGGAAATTTAGTTATACAAATTTATGAACAAAAGTTAAAAAAATAAAATTTTAGTTTAATAAACTTACACTTGGCTTCATACGACCTAATCTTTTATTATGTCCTTCCTGATGACAAATGCTGCACTTATGTTTTTCTCCCTTCCTTGATAACTTTGTTGTTTGACTTTATCCACTCGGTCCCTTTAGTTCATTAGATCTCCTTATCTTCTTTCTTCTTGGTCTGCTAGGTAACTTCTCAATTGGACGTGGTTTAATAGTCAGAAATTCACCAATGCTAAAAATCTCTTTCCAGGTATAGGTTGTATGTCATGTTCATAAGAAGCTTGAAATGTATCTTTATGATACCACTTTGATATCTCAGACATTGAATCAACCTTGAGGCAATACAGTGCACATATAACATGTGCACATGGGATTCCAGTCAAATCCCAAACCCTATAAGTGTATGGCTTCTTATCAATAAATACAGTGTGCTTGTCTTCACCATCTTGAACTTCAAAACCCACATCATTATAAGACACAACTTCACACCTTAATCTAGCATTCTTATTGTCTTAGTAATAATCAATAGATGAAGGACTATACTCATATTTCCACTTGCTAACTTGTTTCCTATTCTCCCTGAATCTAGTCATACACTGAATCCTAATGTCCTTTAACATAGTTACAATTTCCTTCTGCCTTGCTTCAACAATCTAGGAATTAAAACATTCACTTATGTTATTATCAACCATGTTACACTTAGATCTATTAATAAAGTAAGCTTTACACTAGTTATATGGAGCATACTTAATAAGATCTTCAGCAACATTTTTCTTCAAATCACCTAACTCCTTGAGATTATCCTTAAACTCCTCATCATAAGAGCTCTAAGCACAGATCCAGAACAAATTCTTTAATGCCCATTCCTTCCACTTTTTAGTCTAATTAGTATAGATGTGCATAGCATACCATCTATGCTCAGCTTATGGCAACACCTTTCTCACAGCATTTATGAGCCTCTACAATAAAAAAAAACATGTTATTAATGTTTTGCATTAAAAACTTAACATTAAAAAAATCCATGATAATATTACCTTTTGTATATCATAAATAACTATTATTGTGCTTCTATTTCCAATGTCCAAAGCCTTAACTAGCCATTATAGAAACCATAACCAGTTCTTATCATTCTCTTTGTTGATAACACCCCAAACAATTAGAAACATTTAATCATCTACACCCTTGCCAATAGCTGCTAGAATCTGACCCTTGTTAATGCCCTTCAAAAAACATCTATCTAATCGTATAATTGGTTTATATCCTTTCTTCCAATTCTCCTTCGAAGCATTAAAATATATAAAGAACCTCCTAAACACTCTATTACCCTCTACCAGACTCTTATTACATAATTGGATATCAATAATTGTCCTTAGATTGCTAATTTTTAATGCATTTGCATATGCATCTAAATAACCAAACTCCACCTTATAACTTCCATCCAATTCCATCTTTACCTTCTATTTAGCCCTCTTAACCATAGTTAGATTGAGCTTTATCTTCAACTCTTCCTCACATTGGGCTTTCAGATCCTTGTTTTTCATTTCAGGTTTTTTATAAATCCTATACTTAATGTGTTTAGCTAAATAATTAGAAGTGCATATTTTGTTAGTGAATGCCTTATAGCATGTATGTTTTATACTATAAGTCCTCAAAACTAAACCCTAATTATTGCCATCCTTTCTAACATAAAACAAAAAAAAGACACCATGGATCAGTTATACATTTTGCTCTAATTCTTTTTGGTTCATTAGGCCTAATCTTAAGTTCAACCTATTTTGACAGTGCATATTCTGCAAGTGCTTCCCTTACCTCTGTAGCATCAATAAAACACATTTCAGGCATGAAAAAAGGACACCCATGTTCATCAACAAACCTAACTTTTTCTAAAGGTACCTCAGTCCTTGTACTCCCCCTATCATAATCATATGAGTAATCACTTTCCTCACTACCACCCTGTTGACTAGTAGAATAGTCATCATCTTGACTATCATCATCCTCCTCACTACTACGCTATCATTATTAACATCCCTTAACCCCCATACACTAAAGTTATAATGTTCTATCCCACCAGCCCTATAAGTCCCTTCACGAGCTCTAGAAGTCCCTACACCAGCCCTAACATTCCGTACACCAGCCTTAGAATTCCCTTCACCAGCCCTTAGAAGTCCCTACACTAGCCACATTAGTCCCTACACCGGCTCCCACATTGTTACTAAATTGTGTTCCTATGTTACACACACCCAATGCCCTATCTGGACCCTCTACCTCTATCCCTAATTCAGAATTTAAACCTATTTCCTGCCCCTGTGTTTGATCATAACCAACCTCAGCATATGGCCTTATTGCCTGAACACTCTCACCTTCTGTCCCACCTTGCACGTCACCCTATGTAGGTTCATTAACAACTTGGGTGGCATGTATCACTCTGCACCAATTATTGTTCCTAATAGCATCTAAAACATTTCTAATTGATGCATCATCAATAATTTCTATTAGGCCAATCTCTAAACTTAACCTTGGATTTAGAATAGAAACCTCCAAATCAGTCTTAACTCCTAAATTTTCCTTTTATCTATCCTTAATTATATCTACATCAAATAAATCTAAATCCATATCACACATTCTATCTATTTCCCCATTAGCTTACCTCAACAGAGGATCAGACACCCATTGCCCTCCATAGTAGAAGACAATATCTACCCTATCATCCATCAAACTAACCCCAACATAAAGGATAAAATAAAATAGAAACAAAACACACAAAACCAAATTGAAGCCAGAATAATGCATAATAATCAAATAAATCATAAAATTAAAAGAATATTTTATTAAAAGTACATTAAAACTAACTTTCACAAAGAAACCCTAATTAAACATTGAATACAAAATTCCTAATTTTAATTTTTTCCCAGAAACCCTAATGTTTTCCCCCAAAAACCCCAAACTAAACATTTAACTCAAAACCCTAATTTTAAAATTTCCCCCCAAAACCCTAATGTTTTCCCCTAAAACCCCCAAATTAAACATTGAACTCAAAACTCTAATATTAAAATTTCCCCCAGAAACCCAAATTTTTTCCAAAAAACCCCCCAAATTAAACATTGAAAGAAAAAATGCTAATTTTAATTTTCCTCCCAGAAACCCTAATTTTCCCCCCCAAAACTCCCAAATTAAACATTGAACTCAAAACTCTAATTTTATTTTTTTCCCTAGAAACCCTAAATTTTCCCCAACTCCCAAATTAAACATTGACTAGAAACCCTAATTTTTTTTAATAAAATGTCGTTGGGACCCCAATCTCGTAAAGGGACAAACACTCCACAAACAACCAACTTTATACATTAAAAAACTCCTAACCATCCCCACATACAACCCAAAAAAAAATAGTGCATGTACATGATTCTTACCAGAAATAGATGTCTCTTCCCTTCAAATTCTTTGCAAGATTCGTTTCCAACGCTTGACAATCAACAAGGGTAAAGGGGGTTTTCAGTCTTATTTTAAAACTAGAAAGAGATGGATTGAGAAAGAGAGGAAACAGATTATGAAAGGGAAAGTTTGAGAGTGACAATGACACTTTACCCTCCTTTTTCTTCTTCCTTTTCCCACTCCTTAGACTAGGTTAGGTAGGTATTAATTTTTTTTTTACCATTTTTTACTTATTTGAATTTTTTTTTAAAAATTATTTATAATATAGTTGGGAAGCTGATCTGTCAGACACAATTTGACACATAGGCTCATGTGGGCCCCACTAATGGAAAATTAAACGCAAGTGCTAATTTGGTTCACATTTTGTAACGTTAGGTGCTAAATTGATGCTGTAAAAACATAAAGGGACTAAGGGATCCAATCTAAAAATATCAGGGGCATATTTGAACCTTTTCCCAATTAACAATCCATAGTCTATTCTTTATGATTTTACACTATAAATTCTATTATTTAGGTTTAAAATCCAAGGTTCAATGCAATTATTCAACTAGAGCTTATTCTAGTCCAACTAGCGCATTAATAGAAGTAATCAAGAGAAAATGTGCAGCAATAAAAGGATTTAAGACTAAAACTTATAAACCCAATTCATTTTAGAATCCTAATTGAATAATTCTAGGTTTAGACTTCCACTCCCGCTCCATCGTCTGAACCCTAATTAAACAAATTGGTGATCAAGCAATTGGTTTATAATCATTAATTCAATTCAATCAAGCACACGTTAAACCTAATAATAAAACTCATAACAATGAATCATATCAAGACTATTTCATGCTTTAATCTCTAGACAAAAATGAATTTAGTTCATGATTGATTTAGAACTCAATAAATTCATAATAATTCTAAGAAACATCATGCTTAATACCCTTAATGCAAAGAAAAACCCCGAATCAATGAAATTAAGTTAAGAATAAACCTCAATTAATAGTAAAAAAATCCAATCTCCTTGGAGAAGTTCTACTTCAATCTTTAACAAGAACTAAATAAGTGAAAACTAAAGAAAAATAATGAAGAACAATTAAATTAGAAAAATCTAAACAAATTCTCTTGAGTTTGATGATGAAAATTGATAAAGTTGATGATGATGGTGTGTAAGGATGTTTGTTAGTAATTGTTGTCTTTAATCCTTCAATAAACTTATTTAAATAGAGAAGCAAGTCGACTTGATGTTGGAAAATTCAATACGTATTCGATTTCAATCATGATTTAGACTTTAGCTTGAAAACCCTATTTTCTTGTAGAAAGTACTAGACGCACGAATTTATTGAAAATGTGCACGGCCTGTGTGTTGCTTCATTCTGCCCCATGCAGTTTAGCATCTAATAAGCTCCTCCCATCCTGAGATTCACACAGGGATACGCACGGCCTTCCATGAGATCCGCACGGCCCATGCAGTCATCAAATATTTTATACTCTACGCTTGTTTCAGTACAAAGATTCGTACGACCTGGATCCTTGATCTGCACGGCCCATGCAAATGAACTTCTCTTATATTTTCTTCATTAATTCTTCAAGTCGTTCAGGAACTTTGTTTCTTGATCGAATAACTCCTTATTTCTTTATTTTCTCTAAAACACAATTATCAAACTCATTAAATTCAATTTATGGGCAAAAATATACCAAAATTAAAGGGAAAATACGTAAAATTTCATACAAAATAAGTTGCAGTAGCAATATGTTTGCGGTTAGTAGTGGAATAAATCTTCTAGCTTATATCTCAAATGTTTAAGGTGGGAAGGGTGATCTACCTGATGAGAATGGAACTCTTATATTGATTGATGATAAGAAAAAAAATAAGGGAGGGTAGTGATGGCTCAAATATTGTTGATAATATTCAGGTTGAGGTAAATTATGAATCATTGCCTCAAACTGTAAAGATGAATATGGTTTCAAAGGAAGCTCTTGCTGATTCTAGTTCATCAAAAGATTCAAAAAAACTCCTTATCAACGAGTCCTATTAATCAAGCTTGTCATTCACAGTGAGTTATTTAAGTTGGAGTTGTCGGGGATTGGAAAATACTCGTACAATTCAGGAGCTTATTGAGATTGTCAGATCTCATTGCCCAAATATTATGTTCTTATCGAAAATGAGGGTGAATGAAGAAAAAGGTGAAGAATTAAGGGTTCTCTTGGGCTCTGTAGGAAAATTGGATGTGGATTGTAATGGAAGAAGTGGTGGTCTTGTTGTTTTATGGAAGAGGGATGTGGTTTGTGATCTCCAATAGTGGTCTTATATTGATGTGATTATCCGTCAATCAAATAATGTTGTTTAGAGGTTTTCTTATTTTTATGGTCGTCCAGAGAGTACGAGAAGGAGGATATCATGGAAATTAATTAGAAACCTTATTGTTAATAGAGCTTATCCATGGTAATTTCAATGACATACTATCACAAGAAAAAAAAGAGGTAAGCCTCATCCAAATTGGTTAATTCAAGGCTTTAGGCAAGCAATTTCATATTGTGATTTGGCAGATATAGAGCTTCAAGGTTCCCCATTTACCATGGGAAAATTTTAGAGGCACTAACATATGGTTCAAGAGAGACTTTATAGGGACTTTGGAACTAGTTTGTGGTTGCATATGTTTCCAAATCATAGTTTGAAAAATCTACTCTCTTCAGTGTCGGATCACTCTCCAATTTTATTATAATGGGATCCCAGCCCAAAGAAGCGATATTAATTTCACTTTTGTTTTGAAAATTATTGGATTGAGGAAGTTAATTTTAATGAAAAGTGGTTGAATGGTGGAATAAAGCAAAATGGGAATCCCCTTTTGAATAGGTTGTCTGTGTATGCTACTGAAATGGAAGTATGGGGTAGAAGATTTCACAGCCATTTTCATGACAACATCAAGAAATGTCAGGTGACTCTTGCAAGGCTTAGGGGTTGAAATGATGAAGATGCAATGTTGACTTGTGCTAAAATGCAAACTAAGTTACATATTTTACTAGAGTATCAGTCCTCTTAGAGGAAAAAATGGGAGAAAGCTCACAGGCTACGGGAGAGTGGCACTAATTCCAAATATTTTTATGCATTGGCCTCTCAAAGAAAATGTCAAAATCAGATAAAAAATTACAGAATGAAGTGGGGAATTTGGTTACTGAACAGGCGGATTTTGTGAAGTTGCAAGTCCATATTTTTGGGAGTTATTTGCTACTAGTTCTATGAGTTCTAATATGCCAAACTTTGAGGTTGTTGGTTGGGTTTCAATAGAGGAAACAGTTCATTAGACCATTTTCGAAGGAAGAGTTCAAATTTGCTATTAAAGAGATGCATCTAGATAAAGCACCGAGAATGGATGGCTTCAATCCTAGATTTTTTAATAAATATTGGTGCTTGATCGGAGATGAAGTTTTCCAAGCTTGTATTGCATGGTTAATGGGTAATTCTTTTCCCCCTACTCTTAATGATACTTTAATTGTTTTGGTTCCTAAATGTAATTCCCCTGAAAACATGAGAGATCTTAGGCATATATCATTGTGTATCGCTATGTATAAGCTAATAGTTAAGTTGTTAGAAAATAGGCTTAAGCATATTCTTTCTCACATTATCTCTAAAAACCAATCAGCTTTAGTCTCTGGTCATTTAAATACGGATAATGTGATAATAGCTTGTGAATGATTACATTCCACAAAAAGGAAAGCTAGAGGGGAATAGGGAGAAATGGCATTAAAGCTTGATATCAGTAAAGCTTATAACCGAGTTTGCTAGGATTTTTTGAAACATATGATGGTTTTGTTGGGCTTTTTTTATAAATGGATATCTTGGATTTGGTTATATACATCCTATGTTAGATATTTTGTTTTAGTTAATAGGGAAATTGTAGGACCTATAGTTCAAAAGCGGGGTCTTAGGTAAGGCTTTCTGCTTTCTCCCTATTTGTTTATTATGTGTGTAGAGGGTTTGTCTTTAATGATTAAGCAGATGGAAAGTATATGAGATATCCATGGTGTTAAGGTTTGTCGGCAGGCTCCTTCTGTTACTTATTTGTTTTTTTAATAACTTTATCTTTTATGAAGCTAAGAGGGAGGAGGTCCATCATATACATAAAATATTACTATCATATGAAGTGTATTCGGGTCAAGCCATTAATTTTAGAAAATATGGCATCATGTTCTCTTTAAATGTGTGAGTAGATAAACAATAATACCTAAAATCGATTCTTGGAGTGATGACCTCTTTGAGCAATAGTAAGTATTTGGATCTCCCATTTATTATTAGTAGATCAAAGAGAGTTATTTTTGGGTTTGTGAAAGATAGAATAAGGAGCTGTATATAGGGATAGAGGAACAAATTATCATTAAAAGTTTAAAAAAAAAGTTCTAATTAAAGCAGTGGCTCAAGCCATTCCAAGCTACTGTATGAGTGTGTTTTTTATTTCGGTGGTTATTTGTGTGGAGATTGGGAAGATGATTAATTCCTTTTATTGAAGCTTGAATGGTGAGGGGGTGGGAGGTGTGAGATGGGCAAGCTGGGAGAAGCTTAGTGTTAGTAAACAAGAAGGTGGGCTTGGGTTAAGAGATTTCCAATAGTTTAAGTTAGCATTTATTAAGGAAACAATGGTGGAAGTTACTGAGTGCTCCATATATATTGGTAGCTTGAATCTTTAAAGAAAAATATTTTTCTAATGGAAACTACCGTAGCTCTGAACTAGGTAGTAATCCTAGTTATGTTTGAAAGAGTATATAGAGTGCTAAGGAGGTTATGGCAAGTGGTGCGAGGTGGAGAATTGGTGATGGGCATTCTTTGAATGTTTGGCAAAACCCTTGGGTTTGGAATAGTCTAAATTTTAGAGTCCTTTTTGAGGCCATTAAAGGTATGGAAGATCTTAAAGTGGATGACCTTATCATGGAGAATTCTAGGAATTGGGATACTCAATTCATAGCTTCTATTGTAGCTCCTTTAGATGTTTTACAATATTTGTGCAATACTTTTGTCTTATGCAGATAAAAAAGATCTTTTGATATGGGAATTTGAACGTATAGTGAGATATTCAGTCAAGTCATGTTACAAAGAAATGAAGGTTCCTTCCAATTTAGAAGCTTGGCAAAAGAAAAGTTGGGAGAGACTGTGGAAGCTTCATATACATGAAAAGGTTAAAGTGTGTATTTGAAGGGTATGTAGGAAACTTTTAGGATTATCAACATGGCTGGAAGCTCGTGGAATTGATATTTTGTTGCATTGTAAGATGTGTGATCATGAGTTGAAAATGGATGGCATTTGTTTATTGAATGTGAGTTTGCAATAAAATATTGGATAAGTGCAGGTCTAAATTTTCAACGTGTAGGGAATTGTGATTTTAGTGAATGGCTTTTGAAAATTATAACTAATGGAGGAGAGGATTATGTGTGAAAATTTTTACGATTATTTGGGCTCCTTGGAACCAACGAAATAATCAGATATGTAGACATCATCACAAGTCTGCTAACTCTACTATTTATGGTGCTTTGTTCATCTTACAAGCTTGGGGCAAAACAATAGCAAGACACTTCAATGTCTGAGTTCCTACTGCAACTGCTATTCCTCGATAACATCTCTTAAAGGTAGATATAAATATAATATGGACATATCTATTAAGCAAGAAACATGTGAGTTGGTGTTAGTATAGTGGTTAGAAGATGAAATGGGTCTTTTGTAGCATGTAAAACGTTAAAGCATGCTACCAAAGTTTCAATAGAAGAAGGAGAAGCTATTGGACTTAAAGATGCCATTATTTGGGTTCATAGACTCACTTTGGACAGGGTTGATTTCAAAATGAATGCTTAAGTAATCACTCAAATTTATCAAGCTTTAACATTTCCGATTTCAGAGATTGAAATGATTTTATTAGACTATTTACAACTTTCTAAAGATAGATATTTTTCTATTTATTTTGTACAAAGGCAAACTAATGTGCATACTCATACTCTCGCTAGAGAAGCACATTCACATGCTAGTTTCTTTGTTTCTTTTTCTATTCAATCCTTTCTTGAGGAAGCTTTATTATCATACTTAATCTATATGAGTTAATAAAGTTTTAATAGAGCATAAAAAAAAAAAAAAGGAAAGTGGTATAGATGTTATTTATGCTAATGAAATATAATAGAGGAATGCATTAAAAATAAATGCAATGAAAAAAATATATAATACATAATTTACTATTTAATATTTGAATTTTTACTTTCAAAACACTTAGGTACGTCTATTTTTAAAACACAATGATAGAAAAGATTGCACATTCATATATTACTTTGTAGAAAAAAATAGTAACATATGTATATATATAAAGAATAAAAATTTTCTATAAAAATAGTAAAATATTTCTCTTATGTTTTAGTTTGACTACTACATATTTTCAATAATAATTATGTGTATATGTATATTACAATAAAATTAATATTGTCCACAAATTCTAAACTATACAATTAGAGAAAATTTTTTATTTTCTAAATAAAATGTTTGTTAATTTATTCGTTATAATTTTAGTTAACAATATTTTAGCTTTTCTATAAATTTGGTGAAGTGAAAATAATTAGTTTAATAATAAAAGGAGAGTTTTTGATGAATTTCTAACTCTCTCTCTCAATGACAACTCTATTTAAGTGCTCCACTAGAGACCATCCCAAGCTTCTCTCGAAATTCTTGGAACTCTGATAGGCAAAGCCCTTTGGTGAAAACATCTACTATCTGCTCTTCACTTTTAATGTACTTCATCTCTATATTATAAAACCTTTTTACTATGAAATTATAATATCTCCACATGTTTGGCCCTTGTATGAAACTCAAGATTCTGAACCACTTTAATTGT
>CAOJBK010887129.1:0-11380 GCA_948294925.1 Codiaeum variegatum | reverse complement strand
TGAGGTGACATGTTATCTGGCATATTGGTGGCTCTGGTTTGTTACTGCTTAGATACCGATGCTAATCATTTATTGGAAAATGACATGTGGTGGTCATAATCAGTGGTATGTTGGGATAAGTGTTTAACCAAGAAAGGATTCATTAACTTGGGTAACTAAGGAAGGAATCTTATGACTTCTGGTTGTTCTTAATATGCAAATCCCTGGGCAGGGTGGATAAGATTAACTAGAAACAGTTTCTAGTAGGAATCGATTTATCGAGAACTCAAACCGGATAGAGGTCATATGATCTAGCACATAGGGTTTGACTTCTTCCATGACCCTAGCTAAGATCGAGAATTCTTAATGAAGGGATTCGAGTACACAGTAATTATGATCGAGAGGTCCATAATTATGTCAAGGATACGATCACCGACATCCATTTCTAATTGGGTAATCACGATATGTTATGCTAGATGTCACTCATGACTTATGCGACTAAGTGTGGAATTAGGTTAACACACTTAGTGGGAAGAAAAGAGTTTTCTTTATCCCATTTCCAACCTTCCTAAGAGTTTAGGCCTCTGTAGGAGTTTATATAGGGGCTTATCAGTGACTACTACTCCCTAGTGGACTTCTATGTAGGCTTTGAACTTTCTTTAAGAGAGCACTAGGGCATACACCAATTTTTCCAAGGTAATGTTATTCAATTCTGCTCCCTATAGGACCCTGCTAAAGTAATATACTAGCTTATGGAGTCCTTCCTCTTCCCTCACCAGCACCAAACTAACCGCATAGGGCAAAGCCGAGAGGTATACTAGGAGCTCTTCACCTTGAAGAGGCTTGCTTAAAACCTGCTTTGAGACTAAAAAGGCTTTCATATCATCCATTGCTTATTGGCAGTCAGTCATACATTCAAATGAAGCACTTTTCCTTGATTTCTTGAAGAAGGGGAGATTTTTTCCCTGAATTTGGACATGAATCTGTTTAAGGCCACTAGCTAGCATGTTAGCTTCTAGACCTCCTTCACACTTTATGGTGGGTTCATCTTCAATATGGCTTAGACCTTGTTAGAGTTCATTTCAATCACCCTTTCACTGACTTGATAACCCAGGAATTTGCCTCCATGGATGAAGAAAGTGCACTTCTCCAGATTTAGCTTCATTCCATTGGCGTTCATTACTCCAAACAGTTCCTTTAGATCTTTAATCTACTGTTGGAACCTCATCGCTTTACTACCATATCGTTTACGTATGCTTTAATGTTCCTTCCCAACTGTTCCTTGAGCACCTTATTGACCAGCCTTTGATAAGTAGCTCTGGCATTTTTAAGTCCAAAAGGCATGGTTATATAGTAGTAGGTCCCCTTCTCAGAGATGAATGAGGTTCTCTCCTCATCTTCCTCATCCATCCAAATATGGAGATAGACTTGTTTCACTTCCAGCAATGAGAGGCATTTGTATCCAGCTGTTGAGTCCACCAACTTGTCTATCATAGGAAATGGGTACGAGTCCTTGGGACATGCCTTATTTAGATCAGTGAAATCTACGCACATTCGATAGCTACCATTAGATTTTTTGACCAATACCATGTTGGTCAGCCAATTTGGGAATAACACGTCCCTGATTAAGCCTTCTATTGTTAGCTTCTCTACTTCCTCATCGATAATAGCCCATCTCTCAGCCTCAAAACATCTCTTCTTCTATTTGATGGTCTTGCATGTTGGGTCTACATGGAGTCACCTTTGGGCTTATTTATGACATGTCAGAGGAGACCCATGTGAAAGTCTAAGAACTGTTTGCCAAAAAGTACTTCCCTAAGCTCTTCTCCTTCGCATTTAGGGTATCATTGATCTGTAGGGTTCGACCATCACCAACCACTTCGAACGCCTCAAGATCTTCTACCGATTTGCCTTTGGTTTCTCCATGAGCTTTCTGAGGTGTTGTCTCTACCATATTCACTTCTTCTAACTCCAAAGACACTACCTTCCTCTTCCTTACTATCTACATCGCTGCCTTTGGGACTATGTCACCGTAGACGTGAAAGTCTGTGCAATCAGGAAGAGGGATAGTCAATCTACACCTTCAGATACTTACTGAGGCGTCTAGGGCCTTCCCAGCAACACATTATAAGACATGGGCAATTTGGTGACCACAACGATCGCCATGACTATTACAACATTTGGAGCTTTTCCCTTTGTCACTGGTAACTCAATAGTGCCCGCTGTTGGTATAATTGCTTCGTCCAGAGCTCGAACTGGGATTTTTAGGGGTTGTATCTTAAACTCTCCTATGCCCATTTGAGTGAAAGTTTCCTAAGATAGAAGGTTCACCAAACTACCCATATCTACAAAGATCCTTCGAACCCTGAAGTTTGCCACCACCACCATAATCACAACTGCTTCAGATTTTTTCGTGGGTCCACTGACCGAACCTTCTACCAGCTGTTTGGTGATATTATTAAAGACAAACTCTGATGGTTCATAAGTTCAGGCTTCTTCCTTCTCTTTTCTCTTGTCGAGAGGAATTTCTTTTGGTCCTCTTGTGAGGTAATGTATATCTCCTTCCACTCCCTCTTCTATGCGCACAACCTGTGTTAAGTTCGCTGGTCTAGCTTGATCAGCCTTCATGATGTAATTTTTTAAGTACCCCAACTGGATTAGACTCTCAATCTCTTCTATAAGTGAACGACACTTGTCTGTAGTGTGTCCATGGGTGTTATGGAACTTACACCACTGGGACCTATCCCTCTTGTCTGGATCCTTCATTATTGGCCTCGACCTTCTCTAAATCTCCTTATCCTAGAAGGCTGTAAAAACTACTTCGGGCCTAGCATTTAGTGGTGTGAACCTGGAAGGATCAAGTCTCTCCCTTTGATGTGGCTCGTTTTGTCCTGGCTGGGGATTTTGTCTACTCATCGATCCCCCTACTCTTTAGGTAGTATCTTCCTTTCTTCCCCTCTTTTAGGATGACCCTCCTTCTTCAGGTCTCATCTTCTTGTAGAATATGCTTCCTTTGAATGCGTCCTCCTGTTTATTGTATTCCTCTGTTATAGCCATGTCCTCATTTAATGTCTTGGAGCAATTTTGAACTAATGCTTTAAAGTAGTCTTGGTGATTCGTGCATTTCTGCAAGCTTTGATGGCTCGAGGCTCGTTTATATCTGTCACTTTCAAAGTTTCTCTATTGAACCTAGTTATGAAATCCCTTAGCGATTCGTCCGAACCCTATTCCACATGCTTCAAGGCTCGTGTGGGTGTGGGGATTGGAATACTAGCGGAGAACCTCTTCATGAACAGGTCCACCAGACTCTAAAACAAATCTATGCTCCCTTATTGAAGGCTGTCATACCACTTCAAGTTTTCCCCTTCTAAAGTGCTTCAAAAAACTTAGCACAACTCCTCTTCTTTAGTGGTTTGTAGCACCATTAGGTGCTTATACTCTAAAATAGGGCCTCTGGATCTTGGCTGTCATCATACATCATCATCTGTGGCTGCTTGAACTTCTCAGGCATTTGAAATTTTTTTATTCTCTTGGTGAATGGAGATTTTAGATTGAGGGTGAAATCTCTTCTATGATTGGGCTTACCACCTGCTATCTCTTCTACACATATCCTCACCTTGTCTCTCAAAATGGCTCTTGAGCCATGGTGGCTGAAGGCCTCTTGGTCTTCATCTACTCCTCTTCTCTGCTTGTGTCTGTGAGAGTGCCTTCTTCTACTCTCATAGCCTCTGTGGGATTGACTTCTTCGATCGTCTGCTCTTCTACTCTATCTAGCCTCACTACTGTCTTCCACCCCTTCTCTATTATTTTCTCTGCCTTTTTTATCTTTGTCTTCCCCTTTTCCTTCTCCCACTGGTACTTCTATTGCAGATCTGACCCCTCCTCCCCTTTTTATGAGTCTTATAAGGGGTATCCTCCCCGTATCTATGCTAGTGGGAGTGTTAAAGTTTAGTCTTCTATTTGCTGTAGGTGGGTCGTTGCCAGCTTGGGCTAGTGGATTAGATGTTGGGGCTCACTGGAGTTGTGGGAGCAATGGGACAAGGTTAGTGACTATGCTCAGTAAAGTAGCCACTAATTTTGGGGTTGGAGTTGAGGTGCTAGGCATTTGAGACTGCCTAATAATAGTTTAAAGGGTTTGCAGGGAGGTAGCTAGGTTGCTCCAAGCCACTGTAGGGGCTTGAGTGTTTGTAGGAATGTTTGTTGTTTGGTTACTGTTGGAAGGTAGAAGTGGGATATCCTCTATGTTATGGGTTTCATCGTGGGTGAATTCGATTTAGAGAGCTACAAGTGCAGGTTTTAGAAGATAAGGATGAGGTGAAAGAAAGAATTGTTAATGTAACAACTCTCAGAGAAAGAAAAGAAGAAGGTGAGAACTTAGCATTCTCACAGACGATGCCAATTGATGTGGGTCAGGTCTCCACAGGGTTGAGATGGAAATCTTCTAGTTGGACTTAGCTATCCTGCAGAGAGACACTGGTCAAGGGTGGCCAGACGGATGTCCTGCGTAAACCCTCCGACGGTCAAGTCAGTCAAATGGCGATAAGAGGAAGGAAGAACTCTCTAGGTGTGGTTGTGAAGCCTTACCTATTATGTAGCATTCTACGGATATTTATAAGGAATGGGCTCCTATAGTAGGGACACATGTCCGTGTTGATGGGATACAAAGTACATCCAATGGGACAATGACATGATTGGAGGATTGGTGAATGATATAGACAATTATCTCTGTCACGGATCTAGATCCCGAAGGTGTGGAGGTCAAACTAGCAAGGGTTCACGGGTTCGGGTAATGACTCTTCATTGGTATGCTTCAAATCGATCCCAAAGCTTACTAGTATGAGCCCATATCAGATTTAATTACTTATTTGGAGATTTTGAATCTAGATGAAAATTTCGGTTTAGAAGTTCAAGCAAAATTTTTTACTTTTTTTTTTCATGATACGAATGTTATAATTTTATGATTAACATTTGATCTAATTTTGAGGTAAAAAAGTAGCAAAATAATCAACAAAACTAAAAACAATCGAAGTGTGCAGAATTGGCTGAAATCCTTAGTGATAGCTCTATGAAATTTAAATCCAGAACTTCGAGCAAGATTTTGACTTGTAGTCATGAAACAAATACTGCGACTTTGTGATTAAACTTTGATCCAATTTTGAAATAATAAACTCTCAAAACAATCCATAAAACTAAAAAGAACATAAATGTGCAAAATTTGATGAAATCTCTAGTGCCTATGAATATTTCGATCAAAAAGTCTGAGCAAGATTTTGACTTTTTAGCATGATATGAATGGTGTGGATTTGTGATTAACCTTTGGCTCAATTTTCAGGTAAAAAAATCTTAAAATAATCCAGAAAACTAAAAACAACTAAAATGAGCAAAATTTGCCAAAATTTCTAGTGAGCCCTCTACGAAATTTTTGATCAATTTGAAGGTAAAAAAGTTAAAAAGAATCCATTTAATAAAAAATAATCGAAATGTAAAAAATTGGTTAAAATTCGTAATGATACCCCTAAGAAAATTTTGAACGAGATGTTCGGGCATGATTTTGAGTTTTTGACATGATATTAAAGTTATGTCTTCATAATTAACCTTTGCCAAATTTGAGGTAAAAAAAGTCACAAAATAGTTCATAAAACTAAAAAAATCAAAATGTGCAAAATTGACCAAAATACCTATTAGTACCTTCAGAAAAAATTATATTCAAAAGTTCGAGCAAGATTTTGAATTTTTTGCATTATATTAATGTTATGGTTTCATGATTAATCCTTTATCCAATTTTGAGGTCAAAAATTTCAAAAAAAAATCTCTATAAAACTAAAAATGACCGAAATGTGCGAAATTTGCCAAAATACCTAGTGTTACCACTAGGAAAATTTCGATCCAGAAGTTCGGGCAAGACATTAAGTTTTGGGCATGATATTAATGCTACGGCTTTATGATTAATTTTTGATCCAATTTTGAGGTAAAAAAGTCTCAAAATAATCCATAAAACTCAAAACCAAAATGTGCAAAATTGGTCAAAAGGCGCTTGGAAAATTTCGATTCAAAATCCGAGCAATATTTTGAGTTTTTTGTATGATGTTAATGCTATGGATTTGTGATTAACCTTTGATCCAATTTTTAGGTCAAAATGTCACAAAATAGTCCATAAAACTAAAAATAACCAAAATGTGTGAAATTGGTCGAAATCCCTAGTGGCGCCATCAGAAAAATTTTGATTGAGAAGTCCGGGCAAAATTTTGAGGTTTTCGCATGATATTATTGCTATGGCTTTGTGATAAACCTTTTGTCCAATTTTGAGATCAAAAAGTTTCAAAAGAGTCCATAAAAAAATCCGAAATGTTCAAAATTGATTGAATTTCCTAGTGATATATTTAGGAAAAATTCTATCTAGAATCCCTGACAAGATTTTGAGCTTTTGACATGATATTAATGATTTGGATGTGTGATTAACCTTTGACCTAATTTAAGGTCAAAAAGTCTTAAAATATTTCATAAAACTAACAATAATTGGAATGTATAAAATTGGTCGAAATCCATAGTGATACTCCTACGAAAATTTCGATCCATAAGTTCGGGAAAGATTTTGAGTTTTTTGAATGATATAAGTGCTATGGTGTTGTAATTAACCTTTAATTAGATTTTGAGAAAAAAAAATCCTAAAATAATCCATAAAACTAAAAATAACCAAAAAAAATTCGGTCCAGAAGTCCAAACAAGATTTTGAGTTTTTTTGCATGATATTAGTTTTATGGTTTTGTGGTTAACCTTTAATCTAATTTTAAGGTCAAAAGTATCAAAATAATTCATAAATCTAAAAATAACTGAAATGTGCAAAATTGAAAATTTTTTTATTTAGAAGTCAATAAGGATTTTGAATTTTTGACATGATAGTAATGCTATGGATTTGTGATTAAACTTTTCTCTATGTTTTAAGTCAAAAAGTTTCAAAATAATTCATAAAACTCAAAAGCATTCGAAATGTGAAAAATTGGCCAAATTCCTCAATGGTACACTGAGAAAAATTTCGATCCAAAGTGTGGGTAAGAATTTGAGTTTTAGGAAAGATATTAATTATATAGATTTGTGATCAACCTTTGATCTAATTTTGAAGTAAAAAAGTCTTTAAATGACCCATAAAATAAAAAATAACTTAAATGAGGAAAATTGGTTGAAATCTCTAGTGGTACCCATGAGAAAAATTCAATCTAGATGTCGAAAGAAGATTTTGACTTTTTGGCATGATACAAATGTCATGGCTTTGTGATTATTTTTAAATCCAATTTTGAAGTCAAAATATCTAGTATTATTCTTATTAAAATTAGTTGAAATCCCTAGTGTTATTCATATTAAAATTTCGTTACAAAAGTCTGAGTAAAATTTTGAGTTTTGGGCATGATATAGGAATACTTCTGCTTTGTGATTAATCTTTGATCAAAATTTGAGGTCAACTCAACTTAACTCAACAGAGACTTAATCCCAAGTTAATTGGGATCAGCTATATGGATTCCCTTTCTTCACTCGGGGCGATCATGAACCATATTATCAAAAAGATGTAAGGCTTCAAGATCATGTTGGATGACTCTACTCCAAGTAAGCTTAGGTCTATCCCTTCCCCTTTAACCCACATCTAATCTAAGGTGTTCTAATTTTCTAACCGATGCATCTAAGGATCTATGACGAACATGCCTGAACCATTTTAGTCTGTCTTCTCTCAACTTGTCTTCTATTGGAGTAACTTCGACCTTATCTCTGATATACTCATTACAGACTTTGTCCATTCTAGTGTGGTCGCACGTCAATATTAGCATTCTCATCTCCGCCACACTAAGACTTGTTGTGCTTTTATAACCCAACATTCACTCCTGTATATCATAGCGGGTCTCACAGCAGATCAATAAAATTTTTCTTTTAGTTTATGTGAAATCTTTTGATCACACAATACTCCGGAAGCACTCCTCCATTTTATCCACCATGCTTTGATCCGATGAGTAACATTCCCGTCACAATCTCCATCCTCTTGCAAAATTGAATCTAAGTAACTGAAATATGTTCTTTGAGGTCAAAAATCTTAAAATAATTCGTAAAAAAAAATGTGCAAAATTTACCGAAGTGTTAATCTACAAAAATTTCAATATAGAGGTCCAAGCAAGATTCTGAATATTTGGCATGATATAAATGCTATGAATTTATATTTAACTTTTGATCTGATTTTGAAGTAAAAAATCTTAAAATAATTCATATGACTGAAAATAACCAAACGTGTAAAATTGGATGAAATCCCGAGCAGTACCTTTACGAAAATTTCGATACAGAGAACCGTGCAAGATTTTTAATTTTTAGTATGATAAAAATTTTATAGTTTTGAGATTATTCTTTGGTCTAATTTTAAGGTAAAATAAATCTAAAAATTAAATTAAAAATCTATAATGTTTTAAATTTTAAGTTATATTTTATTATTTATATTTTATACTTAATATAATTACATAACTAATAAAATAAAATATTTAATTTAATTCTCATAGTAATAAGGAATTGATTTTTTTTTTTTAATATTTAGAGGGCGGCTTATATATGATAGACTCGAGTCCGACAGGGAATTTGAACCCGGGAATAAAAAAAAATTACGCACTCCCTTGTAGAGCACAATTGCCATTTCAATCCAACAAAATAATAATGACATTTTAACTAAAACTTGTTTCACTTGCTATTTATTTATTTATTTATTTTCTTTTTATGTATGCTTACCTTTTTTTTATTCTTTTCAAATGTTTTTTTTTAACTATAAGCTCTAAACTTAAATATTCACCAACACTTTCTTTTTCTTTTTCTATTCAAATGTCTTTCTTTACATTCTTTTAATTTTTTCTTTTGTTTCTTTTGGTAAGTTCTTTATTTATTTTCCTTTTGCTTAGAAGACACCATCTCTTTATTTTCTAAAATATAATTTTTTATTATTTGAAAATTTTACATAATAAAATAATAGTATTTTATTTAATAATTTATTAGTAAACAAAAAAATATTCATTATAAATAACTAATAAAAATTACTAATTATTAAAAATGATTCTATAAAATAACAATAATCTGTAAAATTATATTCATAATTCATTACAAAATAATATAATATTCATTATAAATTCACTATTATAATAAGAAAAATAAGAAAAAAATAAAATATTCATTATTACAAATTCACTACGTGAAAAAAGAAAATTCACTATTAAAAAAAGAATATTCATTACAAACAACTAATAAAAACTACTACTAGTTGCTTAAAAAAATTATATAAAACAATAAATTGTAAAAATATATTTTCTAAAATTAAAAGTAATTCATTACTAAAAAGTAGAATATTCATAAAAAAAATAATTGTGTTCATCAGATATAAAAAAAAATTGTACATTATGGTTAAGAAAAAAAAATTAAATATTTACTATTACAAATTCACTACATGCAAGAAAAAAAATTCACTACTAAAAAAAGAATATTCATTACAAATAATTCATAAAAACTATTACTAGCTACTTGAAAAAAAATTATAAAAAATAGTGATATATAAATTTATATTCACTAAAAATAAAAGAAATTCATTACTAAACAGTAGAATATTTATTATAAATTTACTAGTATAATGAGAAAATAAGGAAAAGAAATATTCACGATTACAAATTTACTACGTGAAATAAATAAATTTACTACTAAAAAAAGAATATTTATTACAAATAACTAATAAAAACTACTACTAGTTACTTGAAAAAAAATTATAAAAAATAATAATATGTAAAATTATAGTCACTAAAAATAATAGTAATTCATTGATAAATAGTAGAATATTTATTATAAAAAATTATGTGAAATTGCAATTCATATTCAAAAAAGAAAAGAAAAAATGATTTTATTTATCAGGTATAAAAAATTGTACATTATGATTAAGTAAAATTTTAATTTTTATAAATACATATTTATCAATTACAAAGTATATAATAATTATTTTGTTAAGTGAATATAAAACAAATGTCATTATTGATGAGAAAAGTTTTTATTTATATGAATATTAATTTTTTGTTCATTCAATATAAGATAATTGTCTATATTATTAAACTAATTGACCACTAATTAATATAAAGACAAAATATCTATAATTAAAAAAAAAATTTGAAGAAAAAGATTTAAAAAAAAAGAATTGAAAAGAAAAGAAAGGAAAAACCAAAAGAAATGTCAACTTTTTTTAAAAAAAAAAAAAATGAAAGCTCAGCTAAATTGGAAAAAAAATGAAATAAAAATGAAAAAAAATTGATAAACATAAATCTAAAGTCAGTGTCATAATTCGAACACATGACCAATGACTCTATAAAGCTATGTTATTAAACAACATAGCAAGATAATTTTACTATTAATATTTTTTGCGACTTATATATATTGTCTGCATCCAGATCTAACAGGTTTTTTGAATTCGGATACAGCTTAAAAATTACTTTTAGAGGGTAACGAGTGATTTCCCGAATAGGGATTGGGGAACTATATCTCAATTTTTGAATATTTTTTGATAAAATAAAACAAATGGTAAGAATGAGAATTATTTATTCTCTTTTCCATTTTTATTGTTATTTTTAGAAAAGTAAGGGACCTTAAATCTATCGTACTAAACAATCGGTTCAACCATTTTAAAACTAAAAATATTTATGAAATTGGGCCTGGGCTTAATTTTAAAGCCCAGAAAGTTAAAACAAATTGGGCTAAAATGAAAGTTTTTGGGCTACAATAAGGATTTAGACCTAATTTCAACTACCCATTTGAAAATATTTGTAAAATTAATGAGTTGAAATATTCAAAGGCAAAAGGGTCTAATCTTCACATGTATGTGTTGCAAATATGTGATGCTTGGTGGGTGACATTTTCAGTGAAAACAATGTCCTACCTGTTTTTTAATGAATTGTTGTTAGGACTTGGCTCTTTACATTGATTAGACAATTTTTATTTTTGACAAGTTTATATGATTATTAAATTAAATAATGATGTATACTTGACACCCACTTCAAAAGGTAAGAAGAGGAAGGTTTAATCGAATCAAACTTAACCAAACATGAGTACGAAGCTACTCAAATTCAAGTCGAGTTTTAAATAACTTAAACTTAGACATAAGTTCAGAAAAAAAAACATACAAGTAAGAGCTTACTTAAGTTAATGATTACAGCTAAGTTGAATCAAATAAGTTCAGTATCAAACTCAAACTCGACTTGACTCCCAAATATTAGATGTGAATAAAAATATTATTATATACAAAAATAAAATAATAATTATATTAAAGCTATTGGCTTGACTCGATAAGAATCGATTTCGAGTATTTCTTAAATCGATTCTAAGTAGTATACTAGTTGACTTGATTTGCTTA
>CAOJBK010885918.1:0-12225 GCA_948294925.1 Codiaeum variegatum | reverse complement strand
GCTTGAATCATCACTTCCACTCCAAGTGGTAAAGGTTGTATCTTTCCCTTTGCTTGAGCTCTTTTTGTCCTTGGCCTTCTTAGACTTGTAAACAATCTTGCCTTATATGATTGGGCTTCTTGCATTCATAGCATATGATCTCATTGCCTGTATCTTTTCTTGACTACTTTTTCTTGCCTTTGTTATTTGATATATACTTATTGAGCTTTTTGAACTTCTTGGCAAGCAATGAAATACCTTCATCACCACTCTCATCACTTGAGTCATCTTTGGGTTGTTTCTCTTTATGACTTGCTTTGAAAATAAGTGTTTATCTTTTTTGCTTGACTCACTAGGTGTACCCTTTAGCTCCTTTCTTGTTTTGAGCTTCATCTCATGGGTTAAGAGAATTACCACAAGAGTCTCTAAGTTCATATTATCAAAGTCCGATGAAGATTCAATTGCATCGACTTTGGAGTCATGCACAACTAACAAGCCTTTAATGATTTTAACAAGAAGTTCTTTATTGGTGAAGGTTCTTCCAAGACTCTTAAGCTTATTCACAAGTGTGGTGAATCTTGTGTATGTACTAGAAATGCCCTCATTCTCCACAAACTTGAAATTCTCAAAGCTTAGAGCAAGCATGATTAGTATTAAGGATTTCACTTGACTTATAACCTCATGAGTGGCCTTTAAAATGTTCAAAATTCCCTTAGAAAACTCACAAGTGGATACTCGTTGAACTTAATTTAATTCACATCTCAAAATATAATACCAATGGCCTTGTCATTTCTTTGTAACTTCTACTTGATATCATCCATCCAATCCTTTGGATCAATCGTTTCACATGTAGTATCCTTTAAAACAATAAGGTCCTTTCTCAACAATTTCCTATAAGTCATAGCCTTATGAACGAATGTGAAATCTAATGCAAATCTTCTATTGATTATAGTTGGACGTCTTTGTAAAGTCATCAACACCTACCACTATAAATTATTAACTTTCAAAATCATATGATTTTAACAAACAAAGAAAGCATGTCTCTGATACCAATTGATTATTGTCCCAACAATGGTCATAAAGAGATGAAAGGAGGAGAGAGAGAGTGGGGGGAGAAGTGAGTTAAATTGGTGTCTTATCAATTTTTTAAAATATTTTGCACTAAGTTTTATACTTAAAAACTTTTCTTAGAGTTGTAACAATGAAAATATATGAGATAAAAGTGAACAAGCAATAAAATATCAAGCTTTAAGACACCAACTAAAATGAAAAATAAAGCATAAGAAAAATGTAATGCAAAGTAAGAGAAAGAGAGAAGAAAATGGCTCAAGATTGTATACTGGTTTGGAGTGTCTTCCTCCTACATCCACTCTCTCAATTAAATTGATTGAGGTTCCACTAGATGATTAACCGAAGCCTTTTCTTAATTCACTCAAGGTTCACTGGAGCTTCAACTCCAAAAACAAGTAAAAGTTTATTTATAATAAGAGTTTACAAGTCAAAAGACTTGAAATTACAACAAGACTTGCTAGGCTAATAATTTAGAATTGATTTCTAAGGAAATATTTTCTCAAGAACAAAAGGTTTACAAAGAAGAACAATTCTTGAGAAAAATAGAGTATGATGACAAACTAGTGTAAAAAGCCCTAGAAAATGTGTTACAATGAATAATATTAAGCTCTCTAAAAATCTTGAAGGTTCTCTGATGTTGGACCTTTATACTCTAGCATTTTGGTACCAATCCCAAGCTTGCAATGGACAAAAGGGATAATTACATCATCTTCAATGTTTAAAAATTTTATAGACTCGGACTTCCATATGGTTGTATGATTCTTCTCCATACGATCGTACGAGTTAGGTGAGTTTCAATTAATGTTACTATGAATCCATATTTTTTACTCATAAAACTGGCCTATTGATATGAGCCCATGGGCTTAAACTGGGCCCAAATCAGACTTAAAAAAAATCTAGCAAGTCAGAAAAATCTGAAAAGTCGAACCAAACCGAGTTGGGCCACATGGGCCCCAAGTACGCGCTAGAAGCATGTGTGCACATAGAAGCCTTGGCATGTGTGCTGGACCTCTGGTGTGTGCGCATTGGCTCGTCTGTGCATATGCTAACTTGTCTGCATACACGCAATCCCTTTTGCGTATGCATGACTTTTTCTTTAAGGCCAAGCCAATTCTCCCTATAAATAGAACTCTCCGGTTACTTTTCTAGAAGAACTTTTTCTACTCTAATACTCTTTAAAATTTCTCGCTCAAAACTCTCACAACTAAACCCCAGTCAAACCACTCAGTCAAAATCATTCCTAAACATTACAGATGGACAGTTCTTGATCGACTTCTAATTATGATCCATTTTAGAATGAGTTTCTATTGTGGACCTAGCTTATTATTTTATTATGCTATTATTTGTTCTAACTCTTTGTTTTGATTTTGTGAAATTGACGTGGAGACCCATTTTGGTTTCATTAAATCATATGATCTTCCCATTTTGAAGTGACGAAGAGCAAAGGTAATTCCTTAACTACTGCGCTTTCTAAACTATTTTTTTAAAAACCCTAAAATCTAACATAGGTAAAATTCTCAATAAAAAAATCAATTTTTCATAATTAAAATCCGAAATAATTAAGAACCTATTTGGTTATTCAAATTTTTTTTAATCATAAAAATAATTAGCTTCTGAACCAAACTTCCAATTTCAATCAAACAATCCCTAACCCTTCACAAGAAGGAGAATGGTGTGGAGTTTGATTCCCATTACACGAGATATGCCAACAAGTCCTTTCAGGCTTAAACCATAAAAAATTATTACTTTTTCACCTTTTCTTTTTTATTTTATTTAAATCATTTTATTTATTTATTTTATTATTTGGCATTTCACTTTATTTAGTTTTATTATTATTATTAAATTATTTTTGTTTTCATTACATTATATCTATTATTTAGAGAATGTGTGCCCTTCCTATGCCCCGTGACTCGATGAGGGATCACCTCCATAATTATCTCTCTTTTTATTTGTATGTAATTTATTTTCTTATTCCGTTTATTTGCCTTTAGGGATGTGTGCTCTTCCTAGTACGGATCTAGCTAGAGCAGAGACCTCTATTCCATTTAATTGCTTTTATTTATTACTCTTCCTTGTTATTTTTGTCATTCTTATCATGACATCCATATTATATATTATTCATGCATCATTGTAAAATAATATATCTATTCATGCACCATATCATATTGTCATGCATAACATGAAAATTTATTTTTCAACTAAATCCACACGATTTAAAGACGAAAGTGTAGGGGTGTGTGTGTGTGTATAAAATTAAACTCATATTAATCACTAGTCCCCTAATCCATCATTTAGTTTAAGGCTTGTGTCTTTTCCATTGGCAAAATAGCATTTTTTTTTATGGAGTTAAAGATTATATGGTTTCTTAATCACCTAGAAAATAAAATATATTTTTAAAGAATTAAGTGACAACTCATGACATACACCCCACATCTAATGGACCCATATGAGACTCGAAATCGACGCCTTGCACAACCCTTCCCTCGGTGGTTGGTTTCCTCATGCCAAAAAGCTCAAGGTGCTCTAGGGTTTCAAGGCTGGGGCCTCACAACTAGCAATTCCATTGGGGAAATTTAAAAACTGACAAAATAACAGTAGACCATTTTTTATACAAACACTTTTTGACTCAAAAATCATATGGAATTGGTTTCGTGCATAACTTCACATACACCCCTATTTTAAGGGAAACAAGGATTGAAAGTAACATTGAGTGAGCTTCCCTCCTTCAGACTACTTTGCCGACAATGAAATAATCTAACCCAAGGCATACCTATTGATTCTTTCAGTCGGGATAACGAGGTTGCATATAACCGTTGGACCCATACGAATATCTTTGATTCCGATATGGTTAGGTATATTGCACCTCTAGATGTTGGGTATCCTTTTAAACCACCAAGCTTCATGTAATGATTAGAGTTAACCATAGGTCATGTGTACCCTAATTCTTATATAACTCTGTCATCATGAAACCATCTTCATTCATACATACATAAATAAGTCACAACATATGAAACCTAAGCTAAGTGTAAAGTTCCAGAATTGGTTTTCCAAATACCACCCTGGTTTAACCTACCTTGTCTGTTATGGTCATATTTTACAAATGTTGATACCCTATTCCTTTTCATCTTAAAGGTCAATAAGTCCAATGAGAATGCACCCAACCTCACTGATGTTGATGCTGCTTCCCCTTAAGGTGATATTGCCACTATGCTAGCCAAGATTTTGAGAAAATAAGATGAGACCCTCAAGAAACAATAAGAGACCTATGACGTCCATTCTTCAAGCCCAATAGAAGACCATTTTGGGTAAGGTCCACGATATGATGGCCTAACTGGGCATTCAGCCTACCAACAATGCATCTACCTCCTCTAATTCTAACAAAGAGCCCTTAACTAATGATGTTGTTATCATCCCCCCCACCAATTGACTATGGGGTCACTGTACCAATAACCCCTCTCACTGCTCCTTTCCAAAAGGGGGGTCAAGACCACCCACTCCTCCAAGTAATGGTTGAAAAGTATGATGAGATACAAAAAAACTCTGAGTATTATTAAGAAAATAGATGACATGGTGGATGTCAAGTCCCTAAGCCTCTTCTCAAATGCAAGGCTGACTCAAAAGTTCCAAATGTCAATCTTTGAGAAATTTGATGGCATAACCTATCCTAAGACTCATCTTAAGATCAATGATGGTTCCCTTCACCTCTCAGCATAGGTGGTGAGATCCTTGCTCAGTTGTTTCAACTGTCACTTTCCAAAGTTGCTCTTAGATCATTTATGGACTTAGATGATTCCTAAAAATGGACCTAGGAGTCCATTTGTAATGTTTTTATAAAACAATATAATTATAAAGTTGAAGTTGATATTACTATAAGGTATTTTGAAACCATTATGCTAAATCCCAAAAAGATGGAGGAAGAAAGCCTCATAAATGGTTAACAGACTAAGTGAATCCAAACAAATGGATATTATGGTTAAAAACTTACTTCCTATGTATTAATTATTTCCTGTGAATCGAGATCAACTGATCACATAGTATTTACCAAGCTTCAAAGCTTTGATTTCTACTGGCTCATGCATCGAATATAAAATAATACTGGCTTCATTAAATATGAATCTCAAACTTCCTCTTCTAAATTCAAGATACTTGTCCACCAAGGGAATGTCACCTAAAAGGATGGGGAAGTCAATACTATTTTCGTCCGTAAGCCAATTTAGTTGGAAAGAAGAAAATTCTCTAACTTGGGTGGATTTCCTCTCAGTGCTATTTATAAGAAATGCTTGGATGGTAGAGCTATATCAGCTCTGAAGCCAAGGCCCATTCTTAACCCACTTCCTAAAAACTTCAACATGAATGAGAGGTGTGACTATCACCAAGGCCATAACCATAAAACTTATAATTGCAAGGCCCATAGACACTATATCCAAAATTTGATTGATTCCAAAGAGCTCCTTCCACCTACCTCTTTACCAAACATATGTTCAAACCCTTTCCCTAAACATAATGTTAATTCCATTCTAGTGAAAGTTGATGAGGGAGACTCCACTCATTTGATTTGTTCTTCTAGTTCACCGTTGAGTAATTATCACTATTCTTGAGATGACCTACCTTCCTTAGGGAAGTCTATCTCTCCTAATTACTCTTCGTCCATGGATGACCTACCTTCTTTAGGGATTTCTATCCAAAATGACTACTACTGTATCATAGACTTAACCAACATCAGGGTTGAGATTGATGCCCTTACCCGAAGTGGGAGAGTTGTACAAACACCTGCTGCTACACCTCAAACTAGTCAACCAGTGGCTCCACCCAAAGGTAATCCTAAAAATAAAGAGGATCCTTTGTTAAAACAACTTAAGAAGAACCAGGCTAACATATCTATTTAGAGTATAATAATGTCATCTTCCCTTTATCGCCAAGCTCTTTGCAATGCTTTGAATCAATGTTAGGCTCTAGTGGAAATTTCTCCTAACACTTTGGTGGCCTCAATTTCTTTTACTGATGATGAGATCCCATCTAAGGAACCCCTTAATGATGCCCTTTACATTACTATTATCACCAAAGAAAAGATTATCCAATTGGCTCTCATCAACAATTGGTTTTCTCTGAATGTGTGCCCACTCAAAATGGCAAGTTGTTTTAAACTGGAAGCTGCTGATTTTAACCCCTCTAATAAAATAGTATAGAGTCTATGACAACTCTAAAAGGGAATTTTCAAGAGTGGTAACTCCGACAGTCATTATGGCTCTTACAAGCTTTGAAGTTCCTTTCCAGATCATTCATATGCATTCATGTTTCAACCTACTACTTGGAAGACCTTAGATCCATCTAGGTAAGGCAGTGCCCCCTACCTTGGGGTGGTCACTATCAAAATTGATATGTCAGGAAATTTTGAAGTCCTAAATGTTTTTCCCATTTTGGATATCCAATCTAAGTTGTTAGCATATCCTTTATCTAGCTTCTCATTTGTTTAATTCATTGAGACTGCTGAAAATATGAAGGAAGCAATCTCAATAGACTTCAATCCTTACTGTAATCCCATGATTACTAATAGCATAAAAAGAATGGCTTATTTTCTTTGAATGGGCCTAGGCAAGAACCAACAAGGCATCAAATCTTTTAATGACAACAAATTCTTAATACCACCTTTTAGTTTGGGCTATCACTATACTGAAGAGAAGATTGAAGAGGAAAGGGTCAAAGCCTAAGAAAAGTCTACCATACTCAAAACTGAAGGAGAATATGACTACCCTATAGGCCCTACTTCAAGACTCTTAATGGCTACTTTATGAAAGAGGGAGAGATAATTCTTTATTGTACTTTTCCCAAACCCTAGGTTTGTCCTGTGACTGGTATCACTATTCCTAGTTTCAAGGTCTTTTCAGATATAAAGTTTCTATTTGAAGATTGCGAACCGGTATATTTCCTTACTTAAGACTAGGAAGAAAATATGAAAGCTAGCCTTTTCAATGAAATAACTATTCTTTCTTACAAAGAGGAAAACACTAACCTGTCCACCTTGATCAAGCTAGCCCAACAAAAGCTTGACAATTAGTCCTTCAAAGAAAGCCTGCATCAAATAGTTATGATTGAGTCTGAGTCTTAGTCTGAGTTCTCTGAGTCTTCTGAAACCTCTGAGTCCTCTGACGATGTAACTGGTCCCTTTGGCTTTTTTTCTAGTGTGATGTAACTATGGACCTTTCTCTCATTGAAATCAATAAAATGAGCAAATTTTCTTATTATGATCCTATCTTATTTTTTTTTTATGTTCCAACTGATAAATCTGACCTGAATGAAATAGAAAAATAGAATAATAAAATAAAAGAAATAAATGATATAGTTAAAGAGCCTATTAATGTTGGCACTCATGACATTCCAAAACCTACATTCATTGCATCTGCATGCTTAAATAGACCAGACACCAAATCAAGCATTAGAAAATTTAAAGACTGCTTTGCCAGGAAGCCCATTGATATGATCGGTCTTGATTCAAGTATAGTCATCCATAAAATTTCCACTTATCTAGACTACAAGCATATTCGATAAAAGCTAAGGCAAATGGAGGTAGCATGGTCCATCCCAATAAAAGAAGAAGTGGCTAAATAGTTATCTCGTCAATTCATAGAGCCAACCAATTACCCCTTCTGGTTAGCCAACATTGTTCTAGTACCGAAGAAAGATGGAAAGGTCATAGTGTGTATAGACTTTTGGGATCTGAACAAGGCATGTCCTAAAGATGATTTTCCTCTAGTTCACATTGATCTCTTAGTAGACATAATACCAGGCTCAGAAATGGTTTCCTTAATTTATTTAGCTTCTGGATACAATCAAATTTAGAAGCATCCTCTTGACAAAGAGAAATTTACTTTCATCATAGAATGGGGCACTTACTATTATAGAGTAATACCATTTGGACAAAAAAAATTCTAGAGCTACCTACCAGAGGATGGAAACCACTATCTTTCATGACATGAAGCATCAAGAGGTGGAAGTATATATTAATGACATGGTCATCAAAGGCACTACTATCGAACAACACTTGCAAGCACTAGAAAAGCTCTTCCTTAAACTTCATTAGTATAATCTTAAACTCAACCTTGCTAAGTGCTTATTTAGAGCCTCATCTAGAATGTTTCTTGGTCATATGGTTAGTATGAAAGGAATCGAGATTGACCCATCAAAATCCAAAGCCATCCTTGACATGCCACCTCCTAAGATGAAAAAGGAGATAAGGTGTGTGGGGGGCAGGCCTCCTCCAATACATCAGCCATTTTATTCATCAACTTGCCAACACCTAGTGTCCCATATTCAACTAATTAAAGAATAAATCCTCCAAACAGTGGAACAAGGAATGTCAATAAGCTTTTGAGTATATTAAGCAGTATCTTTTGAATCCACTAGTCTTACAACCTCCAAAGCCTTAGAAACCACTTCTGCTCTATCTCACGACTACTGATGATGCCATAGGGGCCATGCTGGCACAAAATGCTCAATATTCTCATAAAGAACATGCCATCTATTAGCTAAGTAAGAGAATACTGACATATGAGCTCAAGTACATTTACATCAAGAAGCTTTAACTGGCTCTAGTATGGGTATGTCACAAGCTCAGACACTATCTGGGGGTATACGTCACATATGTCCTCGCTGATAAAAGTCCTCTCAAGATCCTCATAGAAAACCTATCATTGATAGTAAAATTGTGAGATGAATGGCAGTCTTGGCAGCCTATGACCTTAAGTATGTACAAAGAAAAGCAATTAAAGGTAGTATCATTGATGACCAACTCATTATGGCTTGATAGATGATCATTGTGAAGAGCTTGAATTTGTTGATAAAGATAATCTATTCATTCAGAATGAAACCTAAAAGCCTTTCTTTAATGATGCAGCCAACCACAAAGGATATGGAACTAGAATGATGTTCCTTACACTTATTGGCGAGTCTACCTCTGGCAATCAAACTAGATTTTAAGGTAACAAATTACAAAGCTAAGTATGAATCCTGAGTTACTGGGTTAAAAGCAGCTACCTACATTGGTATTAAAAACTTAAAGGTAAAAGTGGATTCCAACCTAATAGTCTCTCAAGCATTAGGAAGATGGAAAATTATAGAAGAGCGCTTGGTTCCTTACCATAAGCAACTTGAAGAATTGGCAACTAGCTTTGATGCAATATCCTTTCATTACTTGCCATGAACACAAAATAGATTCACTGATGCACTTGCAACCCTTGCATTAATTATATAAATACGTGATGGATTCCTTATCTATTCTATAACCTTAAGCATCAAGCATAAACCCAACTATCAATCTCATTGCATAAACAACTAAGAAGTTGAAAAAAATTCTTATTACTAGGAGATCTAAAACTACCTTATAAAGGGATCTATCCCAAAGGAGCCTTAAAATTAGAAAGGAGAACATTAAGATAACTTGCTAGTAGTTACATCCCAAATGGAGAAATTCCTTACAAGAAAACTTAGAATGACAATCACTTAAGATGCATTTTTAAAGAGGTGGCTAAGAAAATCATGGAGCAAATCCATGGAGGGGAAAAAGGCACCTATATGAATGGATGGGCAATATCACATAAAATCATGAACCCAACGTACTATTAGATTATGATGAATAAAGATTGTGCGCAATTTTCCAAAAATGTCATAAATACTATATTTATGCCAAACTTTAGAAGCTTCCTCCTTCACCACTAAATTCGATCAAAACTCCTTAGCTTTTCATCGTATGAGGTATTGACATCATTGGCAAGATTGCACCAAAATCCTCTATCACTCATGAGTACAATCTGGTGGCCATTTACTATTTCACCATATAGGTAGAAGCTGCTCCTTATTAAGTTCTTGACTAAAAAAGGGTGGCATAATTCATCAAAACAAACATCATTTTAAGGTAAGGCCTTCCATTCGAAGTCATCTCAAATAATGGCTCTCACTTTGAGAAAGAGGTGGCCACCCTCTTAAGAAAGGAAAGGATACAATACCATAGGTCCTCTTCTTACAAACCTCAAACTAATGGGGCAGTTGAAGCTGCTAACAAGGCACTCAAAAGCAATTCTGGAGGACTCAGCTCCATCATCCAACTAATCCAATCCTTCTCTGTGTTAAAGTGGATGGAAATCTTCCTATTGTAATACCAAGATGCAGAATAATCCCTTTTTTCAAAACCTAGAATGATTTTAAGATGGTATCTCACCCAAATATGAAAAGAAATAGCAGAATTTAGAATGGTCTCATGGGCATTAAAATACAAAAAGTAATGAAAATTCAAATAGCTGAAGCAAAATAGGACTAATTGTCTAAGGCTCTTTTGAGCTGCAATAACAGTCAAAGCTTAGCAGCATCTCAGCCAAAATCATGCTAATAATTTATTTTCCCTCTCTCATCTAAGGTATTAGCTCAGCCACCCTTGCATTACCCAACCAGTTGGCCCATAAAAATGTACCCACCTGTTAACCCAAATGCATATGCCTTTATCTTCCTAGCCAATCAAGTCAGATCCTCTGAATTTTTCTCCTCATAAAACATCGTGACTACAACAAACAAGTCCATCAAATCATTATTCTCCATGCTAGAAGCCTCCTCTATACTTAAGTCTAAAATATTCTTGAATGAGTTAAAATACCCATTCTTTTCAACGGGAACAACTAGGTTAACCTGGGGGTCAATACCCACCAGAATTGGAAAACTCCTCAAAAGTTAAACACATCTCATCCATAGTAGCCCCAAACATGAAAACATGATCCACTGGATCCTAGAACATTGCGCAAGCATTCAGAAACTCCCAGTTAATTTTGCTACCCTGAAGTGTCAACAAGGCACTCATACCATATTTCCTGAGGTTGATCTGCTCCACTTGGCTTAGGTTTCTGCATAAGCCATGCATATAATTGAGAAATGGCTCCATCTATGGGGAAAGATAATAGAAAGAAATGTAATTTTCTATAAAGAAAAGAATTTTTTCAGTATTTTCTAAGTAAAAAGCAATTTTCATATGGTCATATATATATTGGCATGGAAATCAAGACAGAATGGGATTTCGAAGATCAAGCGCACACGAGACAGCTCGAGTACACACATGACAGCCTATGCATATTTGAAGGAGCTCGCGTTCACGCTAGAGTTCTCGCGTACATGTAGGGCAACCTGCGTGCATGCTGAGCACCAAACATATACATAGGGCTCCTGGCATGCTCTGACCAGTGTGTCCCTCCGATCCTCTATGATGCTCAGTCCTGATTTAATTCGATTCCTATTTTTTCAATTTTTCATCCGAAAAATATTTTCCAAACTCAATTCTTTCCAAATTTATTTTTCATGAATGAAAATTGCAATCAAAATTAAATTTCATTTTTTCCATAAAAGTTCATAAAAAGAAAAATTAGAAATACCTAAGTTTTCAAAATAAAAGACCCACAGTGGTGCCATACCAAGTCAAATACTTAAAACTAAGTATCATCCTATGCCTTCTCAGTCGCATCATTCTCATCCAGAACTATGTTGCTACCTGCGATCCTCTTGACCATGCGACTCTCTCCTGCTCTCAGCAATACTCAAAGTCCTTAAACTAGTACCCGGGCATACAGGGTCCAACCTTGAAGGTTGTACTCATAGGCATAAGACTTGCCAAAACCTTAAAGTAACAAAGCAGTTGTTAGAACAATATGAAAAATAGAGTAATGAAAAGAAAGACAGAATACTAACCATAGGCAGGAACTCGAGGTCAAGTGGGCTGAAGCCTGGTACAAAATGCTAATTAATGTAAAGGTACATCATTGAACCTTCCACATAAGGCATATACTCAGACGAATGCAGGATATGCCCTTGAGGAAAACTCGAGCTAGCTAGTATCAAAGAACATCCCCCAAAAGATGTAGAACCTGGGGTAGGTGTACCATAAATAGGAACATGAGTTGACTAACCATTAGACCGGCTCCTCAGAGCATTAGTCGTCATTATGATAGGAATGTGATGCGGAACCATTGAAAAGGAAGGCCACTCCTCATCAGTCAAAAGGCAATGAAATTTGCATAAGAATGAAATCTTGTTTGGGCCTCTCGTGTCTCCAATGTATCTCGTACATGAAGTCCATTGACTCCCTCATAATATTGGGAGGATCTGCAAGCACGACTATCCTTAAATTCATTTGGGCCATAACTC
>CAOJBK010885495.1:0-14582 GCA_948294925.1 Codiaeum variegatum | reverse complement strand
AATCGAAAACAACCAGAAGTCATAGGATTCCTTCCTTATTTACCCAAGTTAATGAATCCTTTATTGGAGATCACTTATCTCAACATACTAGTGATTATGGCCACCACATGCCATATACCAATACTTGGATAACATCGGTATGTAAGAAGTAACAAACTATAGCCATTAATATGTTAGATAACATGTCACCTCAAGTCTAAGGATTATATGCATAATTACAATCTAGATGATCATACATTGATTAGTGGAAACCCATGTGTCTATTATCTAATGTTACTATTCAACTTACTCATCTCATGAGTGTCCACGTGTTATCACGACATCATATGTATGTAGTTTGAGACTCACTACCTCCATACCAATAAATATCTCATACTTATCATGGATGACAACAGAGGTGACAGTCTCTCCGGAATAATGACGTTTCTACCAATAATCTTATGACCGTGAACTTACTTTAAAGTCTATGACAAAAAGAATCTTTCTCTATCTTCCCAAACTCTTTAAGAATAGATTCTCTTACATAGAACTTAAGGAACATATATATGTCATGCACTAAAATGAAAATGATCATTAAATGAAAACATATATATTAATAGTCATTAATGGATTAAGATTATAAATATTTACATAAAGTACTGGCTTTAAGGCATACAACCCTAACAATCCCCTCTACCATTGTTGGTGTTGGTCTAATGTCAAAGAGGGCCACATCAATTCATACCAATGTGGATAAAGCATCAACCTTAAGGCCTAAGCTAGTTATAGCAACTGACAAAAGGCTTGAGGTTAGAAAGAAGTATCAAGTATAATTGTACTGTTGTTGATTTCTTAATACATGTATTTTTGTTCAATTGTTATAAATTAAGTGTAATTGTATTTTCTTACAGGTGAGGAAGGGTTATGGAGTGCACTATGCCCCTAGAAGTAGCAACATATACGTAAGGTAAGTCCTCAAAACTTGATTTGGTCTTTGGTTGCTTTGATAATTGATTGAGTTGGTATTTTTGTTGTTGGCCATTATTTGCTTTGAATATAGATGCCAGGAGAGAAACTGAATTAAGTTAAAGGACATGTAGCAACAACTAAAGTAGCAAAAAAGGCATGTAAGACCTCTTGGATGACTACCAGATAACAATCCATAGTTGTTACAACCACAAGCACCACCAGAAACACAAGATCAGTAGCATGCATAATGAGTCAACAATCTACTACTACTACCACTAATAGTACCAAAATGAAGACATTCTATGGCCAGCATGTTCTACTTAAGCCACACTAAAAATTCAAGCAATTACCTTAATTGTATTAGTTGTTACATACCATATGTGTTAGTATGTTATTAGTAGGCAGCGTTTTTAGACAACATTTGTATTGATTTAGGGTATTTTTGGATGTTAACTAATAATGGTTACATATTAGGGAATGTTTTGGGTGTACAAAGTTAATGATTATATTAACTTTGTATTCATATCTTCAGTTTATCTTATATATTTAGTTTAATTTCATATATTCAGTTTACATTTGAGCTATAATGTTAACACAACAATAACAAAATTTTCTTTCATTTCTTATAAGAATTGTTTGCAAGTACTCAGATTTAATGTTTGAGCATATGGCCTTATAGGTTTAATGTTTATAGGTACCCCAAAAGCAAAAACAAATAAGTCTATTACAATGGCCATTTCAAACTATCCTAAACTAACCTACATTACTGCCACATGGCCTTACCCTAAAAATCCTAGCAATTAAGCTTTATACATCCTATAAAGCAATAACATAGCAGCCTCATAAAATCCCATCTTGTAAAAGCTCAATCATCCCCTCAATTTTCCCCTTGTAAGCTTCAACCTTCAACCTTCTTCTTCACTTCTTCAATTTTCTTCTCCATATCTCTGGTGTGCTTAGTGTTGCTGGTAATAACACCTTCATTTTCTCCCTCACATCCCCTTCACCCATTCAAACAAACCAGACCTAACCTTTCTAAACCCAAACCCAACCCCAGATCTTCAACAAACCATACCTTTCAACTCGTTTAGACCCTTAGACTAACCCATTATAGAAACCAAGCCTGGCCCATTTTCTTCCTTCACAGACCTGTGACCAACACATCGATATGAATCCCAGTCCTAAACTCTTTCAAACCCAGACATGTTCTCAACTTGAACTTGGAGCTCAACTCCTCCATTCAAAGTTGCGAACAAAAAAATTTTTTAAAAAATGTGCTTAAAGGAAATTTTGACAATTTTGAAGGATGAGAAATTTGAATTTAGTGCTAAAAAGAAAATTAACATTATTTTTTTTGTAATTTTGAGAGAAATGTAAACATTAAGGATAATGTTTAGTCTAAGTTTGGGGGAATTTTATTTTTATTTTTATTTTTATTTTTATTTTTAGTTGGATTTAGATTTTAAATTGTGTTTTGTGATTGTGTAATGTTAGTAAAACCTAAAATTTGGTGGATTTGTATTCATAATTTGCTCTTGAAATAATTATTTTTTGATGTGCTCACATATTGAATTAAGATAAGAAAACTTATGATAGTTATGTTCATGATGAGAATTGTTTATTTTGAGTTTACTAAAAATTTTATTTTTAGAAATTGCCTAATTTGATATATGTGAATAATAGATTATTTAAGAATTGTATATGCTTACTTAGAGAGAACTTCTACATGTTTTTATCCTAGGTTTACCTTAACTATTTTAGAACACTACATTTGAACTCACTAAGGCAAAATTTTATGTTCATTGTGGCAAAAGGAGATGATTTAGACATTTTTTGTGTAATCAAAATCTTATATCCACCTTGTATTTGCTTTTTGCCTTTGTTTTACCCCTTTGAGTCAAAAATTGAAATTTTAGCTTGCTTTTCTTTATTTATGTTAAACCTCGTGCTTTCCTTTCCATTTTTTTATGAGATTACTTTATTAAGTGGATTTTGAGTGACATTGATATTTAGTAATGCAAAAAATGGTAATATTTAGCTTTGAACTACCTATACTTCAATTATAATTTGAGAGTAGTTCAAAATTAAGTTTAAGTGAGTCAAAGATACCATGTGTACTTCATTGAAATCAATAAAATCTCCAAAAAGGAAAAAAAAGTGAAAAAAAAAGAAAAAAAAAAGAAAAAAAAAAGAAAAAAAAAGGAATAAAGTAAAGGAGATACTAGTGTATGGTATTATTTGAGTTATGATAATGATTTGTGCCTCATTGTGAATTTTTAGTCCTTTTATGCACAAATGTTTTGTATTTTTCATGTCACTTAGTGTGTTTACTTATAAAATTTTATCATATTTTGATTCATTTAGACTTTTCTTTGTTTACCCATTACCCTCTTAAGTCATGTTACAAGCCTAATAAAAGTCATTTTGATCCTTTTTAAAGCAATGAATATCATTAGTGGAGATGTGTTATTTGTGGTACTTATGAGATAATTGAGCTTACTTAATATTTTTATAGATTTCCTAGAATAAATTTGAGTGTATATGCCTATATGAAGTGCAACAATTCTTTTATAATTGATTATTTTCATGATCAAACTAAGCAAAATGATTCTATACCTAAAATAGATAATACTTTCATCATGACCACTTAAGGTTTTGATTAATGAATTATATGAGCATAAATTTTCTTAATCTTTAGTTCAGTGTTGCTTGAGGTAATCTTTAGTTCAATTTTGCTTGGGGATAAGCAAAGAATTAAGTTTGGAGGAATTTGATGTACTTAAATTTGGATGTATTTTCTTAAGCAATTTATGGTAAATATTCACTAAATTTTAGAGATTAATGCCAAATTATTTTATTTATTTTAGTTATTTTTGTTTTGTTCAATTTTATGTTTTCTTTTAGTGTTTTGTAGTTTTTTACTATCATTTTTAAGTTAAATTGTAGAAGAACGATGTTTGAAGATTATTGATAAAATTTGGAATCATAGAGTTAATGTTTGAAGCTTTTTAGAGGCAAAAAAGAAGGGGGAAAGAGAGCTTTTAGATGTGAATAGGTGTGCTGAAAATTCTGCATATGTTGTGCTAGGAAATTTAAAGCTATCCAAATTGTCAAAGAAGCTCTGCACATGCATGTTGGAAATTATGCACAAGCTGCGCATAATTGTACCTGCAAAAATC
The DNA here is from genome assembly GCA_948294925.1 of Codiaeum variegatum. Lineage (NCBI taxonomy): Eukaryota > Viridiplantae > Streptophyta > Magnoliopsida > Malpighiales > Euphorbiaceae > Codiaeum > Codiaeum variegatum. The sequence goes on along the minus strand of CAOJBK010885495.1, from coordinate 10,455 downwards.
ATAAGCCTTTTCTTTATATTTTAGTTTTATAGGAGTATTTTGGATAATGAGAAATTTCTAGAGAAACCCTAAAATTAAGAGATTAAGGGAGCCTCCATCATTATTATGAAGACACAAATTCTTGCCTCAACACTATCATTATTAAGATTCCTGGAAGATTAAGATCAGAGATTTATCCACTCCAACTTTTTTAAAAGTTTTTTTTTCTTAAACTTTAATCTTATTTTATTTTATTCAATTTATTTTATTCATGATTATGTTAGAATATTTGTTAGATTGGATATTGATTTGGTTATTCTAAACATGAGTAGCTAAATCTTTAATATAGGATTTGGGATGTAGTTACTATAAAGAATTATTGTTCTTGATTAATTTAATGGATTTAAACTTTTCAATTAAATGTCTTCAATTATTTTTGTGCTTAAAGTTAGGTTTACTTGATCACTAAATCTTATATCTTAGAGTTTACTTTAAAATTACAGAGGTTGAGATTTAAACTCAGAACATGGAATAAATTAACTTGGGTTAGATAATACTTAGGGATAAGATTACTCTTAATAAATATTAAAAACTAATTTTCAAATTGCTTAATAAGTTCTGTTTATTATCCACTATCACATGAGTAGTTATTAGGAATAGATTGAATATTGGTAAATTGACTCGGGAGAGCTTTTTATCAATCTAAGGGAAATTAGGTCTAGCATTCAACTGATAAGACATAATCTAGAAAGTAAGTTTAATAATAATAATGAGTTGTGCAAGGAACCCCAAGTCCTAGATGTTTATTATCATTAGAATTTCTTTACTATTTACAATTGCTTGCTTAGTTTGTGTTTAGTATTCTTGACTCGAATTTGATCATTTAAATAACGATCGAAAATGCAATCGTGGTACTTCTAATCCTTCCCTTGGGAGACAATACTCTATATTTATTACTAGACTATAAGAATGATTTGTACACTTGTAGATTTTACCCTATTAGCTTAACATTCAACATCACTCTATAGTTTACTGTAGTGACACAAGTACGAATTCTCAAAATCCAATCAACTATGAAACCCATACATTCTAAGACTTGCTAAAGATAATTCCATTCAATCTTGTCATAAGCTTTTGCTATATCGATCTTTAATGCAACTAAACCTTCCTTGCCTTGTCTCTTCCTCTTCAAAGGGTGAGCTATCTCAAATGTAACCATGATATTGTCATTGGATTAGTCTACCTTGAATGAATGATCCTTGATTTTCAGATATCACATTGGGAAGGAGATGTTTAAGACAATTAGCCATAACCTTCGAGATAATTTTGTAGGCAATTAAGCATAAAGAAATAGGTTGCAAGTCAGAAGTAGTCTCAGGATTCATCTTTTTGGGAATGAGAACAATTGTTATGTCGCTAAACCTAAATGGGATGGTACTTGAAATAAAAAAACTCAGAGCAAATACTGACCGGGTCATTTTTAACAATTGGCCAAAAGCATTGGTTGAAAAGCAGGGTTCATACCATCTAAGCCTGGTGATTTGCTATGGTGCATGCTAAACAGAGCATCCTTTACTTCATCTTCCTCTACTCGGGCCATCAAAAAATTGTTATCATCATCACTAATGCTCTTCTTAATGCATCTGAAAATATCCTCTCCATCACAACTTGTAGATGAAAAAAAAAAGAGAAGAGAAATAATTATTTATTAACTAATGAGGCTCCTCCTCTTTCTCAATCCAACATCCCACTTCATCTTTCAAACCCTTAATTTGATTATTTCTCTTACGGCTGGAAGCATAAGAGTGGAAAAAGTGTGAGTTGGTGTCCCCTTCTTTTAACCAAAACTATTGAGTCCTTTGTTGCCAATAACACTATTGATTTTGAAGAAGAGTGAAAAAATCCGAATGGGCTTTGTTGAGTTCATTCACACTCTATTGGTCTCTAGAATTATGAAGAGTTGTCATCTTCTTCTTACACACAACTATTTTCTCTTTTTACCGAGTTAAACCTCATTGACCCAACTCAATACTACAAGCTTCAATTTTTCCTATTAAAGTCAGCTCCTTCCATATCCCTCCAGCATCTGGAAACAATCTCTTTACATTCATTCACTTTAAGCTAGGTAGTCTTAAATTTGAACTTTTTCAATAAAAGCTGTAGTAAATTATGCAAATACACTTTTCACACACACACACACACATATAAAGCAAACCATATTTTTCATAAGCCTTAAACATGTCACAATCTCTTGATTTCACATGACATTGCATAAAAAAAAACAAAAAAACATATTAATTTACTTTTAACTTCACATGATACTTTTAATATTTAATAATTACTTTTTAGTAATAATCTTTTAATAATAAGCATATACTAATGAATATTCATATTTTATTTAATTCTATATTTTATATTCTTTTCTTAATTACCATTTGAAATTATAACAAATACAAGTTTAAAACATATTTAATAGTCAAAATAGTGATTAAATTAATTTATAATATATATTATCACAATTTCAAATTATGAAATATAAGTGCACATGTTATAATAATTAAAAAATAATTATTTATACTTAATAGTTAAAGATTATGTTATTTTTAGCTTATTTTTAATTTCCATGATTTGAAATAAGAGTCGCATAAATCATAAATAATTTTAATGATAATTATTCATTTTTAAATATATTATAAACTTACATTAATAGGTTACAACTTTTGAATATGCAACCCAAATTGTTTACTTATAATCTTAACATATATAAAGTAGACCAAACATTCCTATGCTCTTCCACATGTTAATTTCTCATGATTTTACTTAGCATTAAAAGAAGCAAATTTAAAAAAAAAACACAAAAAAAGACCTCATATACTTCTACATATTCAATATCAATATAATGAGTTAATAGTATTAGTACATAAGTTACAAAAACAATAGCTATTAATTAGGAACGTTATTATACATAGACCTAAGAGATATGGATGAGTAGGCACGACACTCTTCTAGTTTAACCAGATGCCCGAGTCCAAACCTTGGGTATGCAATTACTTTAAAACTCTTGAGGGAGTGCTTTGTTGCCTTAATGGGTCCTATCTGGCATAAATGAGGATTAGTCTGGACATGGTATGGACTTAAAGGTACCTCCCACAGTCAGGATCCACCCAGGATACCTCGTGCTAGGAGAAAAAAAATATGAGGATAAAAAATTCTATCAATTATATAAAAAAATATGTAAGATATAAGTTGAGATGAAAAAACTAAATATGTGTCATTTATAAGTCTTATGTTCATTAAATAAGAAAACAAAAATGAAGAATCCAGATAAATATCGACCTAAGATAAAGATAAAATGTATATTTTGGAATTGACTATTTTTATGTGATTTACTTAATTTTATTTTTGTTATTTTTGTTTTGTGTACAAGTTTAAGGATCAAACAACTGATTTTTTAATACTAAATATAATATTTAAAAAGTAGAAATTCTACAAAATTGAGTCCTTCAAATTCATTATCTAGATCAATAGATTGATATTCCTCCCTTTGCATGAAGCTTTAATTAATTTATATAAAAAAAAAAGTAGAAGAAATCATGTAATTATCTTTTTTTTAAATAGTTACCAGTTTTGTGAACCATTTGAGCAACTCATATATTGGTTGAACTATAATATATTGATGTTGCTAAGGAAATAGCTATTTTAACTTAGTTTTTGTTTTTGCTTTTAAGCAATCTTATTGTACTAAAAATCTTTTTAATTTTTGAGATTTATACAATTATATGTTGAAAATATTATATAATAATTAAAATATAAAAATATTATATACATATTTTATATTGTATAAATATAAATAGTTAGGTAGAGTACGAGCATAAAACTGGTTATATAAATATTGTGTCATATGATCATCATAAATTCAAATATTGAAATAATTTTGAGAAAAAATAATAAAACAAATATTGAGATGACTTTTTTCTGAATAATGTCTCGCTATTCACGTGTGAACTAAAACATTATTCCTCTTGAAGTTTTTTGACCATGCACTAATTTTCTGTAATACAAATTCTTAATTTAAAATTATTAATATTTGGCAAAAAAAAAAAAAAAGCTTTAATTATTATAATAATTTTAAAAAATAGTAATTAATTAAAAAAAATCTCAAATCAAATAATGTCAACGTAACATCCCATGGATCACTCTGCTTTTTACACATACTATCAAATTAAACCTGTCAACGGGACCCACCCCAGCTGTTCAACCACGACCAGTCCCGTTCCGTAAATATATGAAAATATCTGGTTTATCTTTATCCCATGATCCCCGCAAATTACTAGTGAAGTCAAGACAATTTAATGCAGTCATTCAAAACGCGGCGTTTAGCTACCCAAGGTTTACCAATCGACACTCTTAACCATGGTTAACATATCAACCTGGGTTTGTTTTTATAAGCCTCACAGCCACCATAAGTCCAAAACAAGAAACTGTTTTTGCTAGAGAGAAAAAGTAAACAAAGGAACGATATTCTAGAGAGAGAAAGATATGGCGCATTTCATCGAGGACGAAGAGGTGTGGAAATGTTCAAAACATCCTTCGAAGCGCCGCCGAACAGGAATCTGCCACGTATGCCTCCGGGAGAGGCTCTCGTCACTCTGCCCTGAGTGCGCTCACGTATGCCCCTGTGGTTGCTCTGCTGCAGCCACCACGTCCTCATCCGGTTCGTCTTCTTCTTCCTTCTCTCGCTTCAGCGAATCAATCGGAACTGGCTGCCGCGTTTCGAATCCGATCGAAAGCGAACCGTCCTTCCGGCGGTCACGGTCGCTCGCAGTTCCATTTCTGCGGTCTAAGGCCTCAGCTGATAGCTCTATACACAACAAAGATAGTCCAAAAACGACATCACCGTTTTGGTCGCTGTTTAAGAGTAGGGGGAGTAGCGTTAACACAAGTAAGAGAGGTGATATGGAGCGAAATGGCGCCGTTTTGGAACAGGATAAAGTGAAGAAGCATGACGAGGAGAGAAGGAGAATGATGAGAAAATCGCGGTCTGTAGTGGTTACAGCAGCCCCGCCGGCTATACCGTCAGATTCAGGCGTTTCCGATGCAAAATCGTCAAAATTGAAAGGCTGGTATTTTCCAAGTCCAATCAAGGCTTTTAAGCAATCGATTTCAAAAGGAATAATGGTGCAAGAGAGATCACCTTTGTACATAGGTTGATTCTGGTATATATTTTTTAGAATATATATATATATATAATTAACCGCTGAACAGACTAATAATTTTTTTTCCCTTGAAAGAGGAATTAATTTCCTTAAATTTCTTGAATATATATGGTGAGGTTTTCCTTTTATATTATTGATTATTACTATTCTAATTATTCAAAGAAACTCTAAAACTGATGTTATTAAATTAGTAAAAAAAATTATATGTTGTGAAATTGCAGAATTGAAATTTGGTTTAATCAGATCTTTTGGTTTAGATTTTGTTGTGAAAACAGAGTTTTTTTTTTTTTTTTAATTTTTGTAAAATGGAATTCTGAAAGTAGAGTCGGCCTTTGTAAAGTAATAATTGGGAGTACAAAAGCCTGTAGCAAAGAGAGAATCTTCGAGTGTTAGCTGCCTTATAATTTGAAGATGGATTAAAAGGGATAGCAAAGCTGGGGACCCACTGGAGATGTGTTCTGAAGATGATGTTGAAAAAGTGCAAATCGTAACCTTTTTGAAGTACTACTCTACTAAACAAAGTAATATAGCATAATTTCCATGGTGCAATGAAGAGCATTATTGGTCTTTGTAAACAATTTTATTTTATCAGATTGAATGTTGCACTTCCATTTTATTAAAATTACAATGCTATTGTTGCACTCCGCTTGATATATGGATTTATAATCTTTAGATTGGTGTTAATTTTAATGAAGCAATAGAAAAATATTATTGTTTACGATCAATAAACACTCTAATTATCATTAAAATATTGTAAATTTTTTATTTGCTATTTTCACCTTTTTCATCTCTTTATTATAATAAGATTTGCTTTTACTTAGAAAAATAATATTTAATAAAATTAGATTTGATTAGTAAAAATTAATTTTAATAAAAAAAATAAATTTAATAATATTTTAAAATTAATTCTAATTAATAAAAATTAATTTCAATAAAGATCAATTTAATTTGATAAAAGTCACTTTTAATAGATATAAATTAATTTTAATTAGTAAAAATTAATTTTAATTAATAAAAATAATTTTAATTTAATAAAAATTAAATGATGAAAAAAATCTGAAAATATAGATTTAGTAATTTTTAGTGATAATTTAAAAGGAAAAAAAAAACATATTTTTCAACCTCTAAAAATTATTAAAAAAAATAGATGATTATTAGCATTTGATTTTTTTTTTCCACCTGAAAATTTCTAATTATTAACATTTGATTGAATAAAAATATTATTAGCATTTTTTTTTGGCAAATGTTATGGAATAAGGGATTGTGTTTAGCCCTGCCTTCTTTCATGTAATCCCAAACGATTAACTGCATGTGCTAAAGCCAACCAAACATCTTAACATTTTTTATTTTCACACGCAACATCTCCTTAAGTTGGATTAGTTAGAACGGAAAATGATTAATTTTGAGTTTAATTGTACAAATACCAAGAACCAACATGAAATCAAACTTGGAAAAGCTGCACTGGCTTCGTGGAAAAAACGCATTTTGGACATCGGAGTTTGTGCACAATAACGCACCATTCATTGAACCCGCTATTCACCGATATTTTTATCAATATGGTTCTTTGTTTTGTTGATTTATCTTAAACCATATTCTTGAATTGATATAAAATACCTCGGCAAAAAAAAAAGTTGATGTAAAAATTGAGTGAAAAATAAATTTTATTTTTTTAATTATTTGGAAATAGAAATTTCCTTTCAAAATGGAAAGTGAAAAGAAAAGAGGTAAGGTATTCTTTATTACCACCACACCTATTAGAGGTGGAGTTACAATTGCACATATGTAGATCTAACCAATGGTTCAAATTGGTTTGGAGCTGATACGACTCTGTCTCAATATGATTCGATACCGACCAGCGGTTCGGGACTCTGCATCAGTATGATTTGATACAATCTAAGGGTTCGCAGTTAGACCGAACCTTACAAGAACACTAGTCACTCCCGAGCCCTTGGAACCTTCAAGAAGTTTGACTTATTAGCTTTCGGAGTTTGACCGTCTGACAGAGACAATTGACTACAGCAGTCACCAACCCTTCGGTCATGTCATAGTCCTATCAAGGATACTTGATAGCCTACCCTAAGCGGACACGTATCCCAGCAAAAAGGACTCAGCCCTATAAATAGCCTTCAAAATGCCTCTTTCATGTAAGTGAAAGAACACACACTAAAGAGTTACAGTTCCATTTCTGAGAGCAATTGCTAAACTCCTCTTTAGATACTAACTTGACCGTCGGACGGTTCTCGTCGGACATACGTCTGGCCACCCCTTATCATTTTTCTGTCTTGCAGGTGGACTCAAACAAACTAGGGGAGTTTCATTCAAACTACGTGAAAGCACATCATACATCATTTGGCACCGTCTGTGGAAAACGCGGAGTTTACTCACCAATCTTTCTTTTCTTTCTCTGAGAATCATCACACTGATGATTCTTTCTCTTATTATCTCTCAAAACTTGCACTGAAAGCTCTCAAGATGGAACCTACCCACGATGAAACCCACAATGGGGAGGATAGTCCTCCGCCCACCAACACAAATCAAACAGCCAATACACCTATAAATAACCAGATCCCATCCGCGGCCTGGACCAATCTAGTCGCCTCCCTATAGACTCTCCAAAGCTTTATGGGACAACCTCAAATGCCAAGCTCTTCAACTCTAGCCCCACAGCCTGTACAGCCCCTCAAAACACCAGATATAGTGGCTACCTTACAAAACCTAATCACTAACCTTGTCCTTTTACTCCCATAGCTCCAACCAAATCCAACACCCAACCTACGAGCTCAAGGGGCTATTGACCCTCCCGCGACGAGTAAAAGGTTGAACTTCAACACCTCCACTAGTGTAGAAGCAGGAAGAACACTACCTACTAGACCGACAGAAGGAAGAGGTGGGTTTAGATCCGTGCTAGAGATGCTAGCCAAGGAGGAGAGAGTGGAGGAAGAAAGTAGAAGGTTCGGAGAGGGTGACAGAGAAGGAGTTGCAAATAGGCCTGCAGCTAGTGAAGCCAGACGAAGTAGGGGGGAGGATGATCGAAGAAGCCAGTTTCATAGGGGTTCGTAAAGCAGGCGAAGGCACTCGCACATGCATGAGCATCAGATAGAGGTAGATGATCAAGAGGCTTCGAGCCACCATGGTTCAAGGGTCATGCTGAGAGAGGAAGTAAGGAGGTATGTGGAAGAAATGGCAGGAGCTAAGCCTGACCATAGGAGAAACTTCACTCTCAACCTGAAATCCCCATTTAGCAGAAGTATCGACAAGTTCCATGTGCCAGAAAAGTTCAAACAGCCTCAAAATGACAAAATATAATGGCAGCCAGGATCCCAAGGCATATGTCATGGAATACAAGCACTAAGTAGAGTTACAGACCACTAGAGATAAGGCATTGAGCCGAGCATTCCGAAACACACTAAAAGGAGCAACTGTGAAGTGGTACAATAGCCTTCCAAAATGAAGCATAGACTCATTTGAGAGTCTAGTGAACCTATTTGTAAAGAAATTCTCTTCCAGCATACTAATACCTACACCTACCCTAGCCCTAGAGCAGGTGGAGTAGGGTTCGGATGAGTAACTAAGGGTACGGAAGGCAATGGGTCGGGTTGGGGTCGGGTCTGGTTACGGGGCGGGGTGGACAAATACCAGCCCCGCCTCGGTATTTTTTAATACTGGGTTAACCCATAACTCGATAAATCATTAAATAACCTGCCCCGTTCGGGTCGGGTCTGGGCGGGTCGGGGAGAAATTGCCATCTCTGACTAAGGGATGTTATAGCCCAGTTCAACAGAGAGACCCTAAAGGTGACAGACATAGATGAGCCTCAAGCAGTCGAAGCTCTACAAAAGTGCACGACCCACCAAGACTATTTCAAAGCTTTAGTCCGAAACTCACCCAAGATTGTAGAATAATATATCAACCAGGATAATACTTTTAGAGAAAGTAGATACTATAGTAAGAGAAATCCAGAAGAGGCAAGTTCATCCCAAACGAGAGGAAAAAAAAGAAGATGATGCACCAAGAATAGGGGGATCATCTAGCAGGCAAAATCCCCCGCCAAGGCAGATCGAACCACCTAGGAGGGAGAGGTTCCACCCTTCCAAATTCACACCTCTAAATGCCAAACCAGAGGTGGTTTTCGCTGCCTTGCAAGGCAAAGAGATCTGGAAGAGACCAAGGCCAATCATGAAAAACCCATTGAAGACAGAAAAGTTTCAATGGTGTAAATTTCACAACCTTCATGGGCACATTATCGACAGCTACCGCTCTCTCCTGGAGGAAATTGAGAGACTGATCCAAAAAGGATATCTTAAAAATTACATCAAAAAGGCTTACCAAACTGGACTAGCGAACCCAACACAGGTCACACCTATAAAAGATGGAGTAGCTGAAGATATCATTTGCCTCACTAGAGGGCCAGAAGAGATCTCTCATAGTCGAAACAAGGAGAAGGAGGCTACCTGAACCTAAGAACCATCAGAGTCATCTTTTATAATGACTTGAAATAGTTAGTAGCAGGTTCGACTAACAGGGACACCAGGAAGGCCGAAGCCATAGCAATCACAGCAGTGGTGGCCAACTTTCGGGCTCAGAGGATCTTTGTGGACACAAGGAGCTCGGTGAACCTCTTATAATGGGAGGCTTTCACCTAAATGGTGATAGAAAGCTCAAAGATTCAGCCATTAGAAGTGCCATTACATGTTAGTAGTGTATGCCCTAGAGCTTACAGTCAGCATGTGAATGTAAACGAAAACCTAATTGGCTTAGTATATATGTTCTTTAAATGGATACATTCCCAGTATCTAATGTATATATGTCCCTTAAGTATTATGTAGGGAATCTATTCTCAAAGAGTTTGAGAATATGAGTGACAAATTACCCTTTTAATAGATGCTTTAAAGGTTATTCATGGTCATAGGATTATTCGTAGGGACGCCATTAATCCGGAAGACCATCACCTCTGTTGTCATCCATGATAAGTATGAGACACTTATTGGTATGAAGGTAGTGAATCTCATGCTACAGACATGTGATGTCATGATAACATATGAGCACTCATGAAATGAGTCAGATGAACAGTAACGATAGATGATGGATACATGAGTCGTTACCTACTAGTCAATATCGCATCATCTAGATCATGGTTGTGCATATAATCCTTAGACTTGAGGTGACATGTTACCTGACATATTGGTGGCTATGGTTTGTTACTGCTTACATACCAATGCTAGTCACGTATTGGTATATGGCATGTGGTGGCCATAATCAG
>CAOJBK010885467.1:0-10419 GCA_948294925.1 Codiaeum variegatum | reverse complement strand
AGCTCTTTAACCAATCTTTTTATCAAATCCAAAATCTACCACCTACATCAAAATAAACACAAAATCCACATTTTAAACTAAAACTCATCAATAATATAAAGCAATTAAGCACCATAAAATAGGATTAATATTGACTTATCACTATTTTCTCATAAAGTGAAGAAAATAGATATCTCTGTGGACGTAGGCAAGTTTGTATCGAACCAAGTAAATCTTGGGGTTGCTATTTTTCTTGGCTTCATTTATTTTGTTGTGTGCTATTGAATTGTTTGAATTTAAATTTTTTCCAACAAGTGATATCTTAGTTGGTTACGATAAATATTCAACAAGTATGGTAGGAAGTTCATCACTTCTTATTGTTGAAAAGTTTGATGGGAAAATAGTTTCACTCTTTGGCAAAGAAGGGTGAAGGATCTCCTAATTCAACAGGAAGGGAAAGGAGAAGGGTAAGCTAACAAAGATGAGCGACGAAAATTGGGAAGAGCTAGAGCAAAAGTATGTGAGTATAATACGTCTTTGCATTGCTGATAATATTATAAATAATATTATTGATGAGATGTCTGCTGAAGAGATTTAGAACAAACTAGTGAAGGTTTATTTGGCTAAGAGTTTGACCAATAAATTATATCTGAAGCAGAAATTATACAGGCTGAGGATGGTGGAGGACGAAAATCTGGTGGAGCATATAAATGAATTCATTGGTATCTTAGATCAATTGAAAAAGATTGATGTTAAGATTGATGAAGAAGATAAAGTGTTAATGCTTTTTTTCTCACTTCCTGACTCTTATGAGAATTTTGTTGACTCGTTGATTGCAGGTAAGGATACTTTGACTATGGATATCGCACAAGCATAATTGGTTTCTCTCTAAACTAGAAGGAAAACTAAAAGTGAGGAGAGGGAAGGTGAGGCATTGGTTTCTTAAGGTGCGAGTCAGAGAGGACGATCACATGATAAGGGTGGATCTTAGGGGGACAAGTTTAGATCCAGTGTCAAGAATTTGGATGATATCCAATGCTTCAAATACAAAGAGTATGGACACTATAAAAAGGACTGCCGGAAGGGAAAGAAAAAACAAGATGGTGAAGATAATGTGGTTTCTCTTGCTTGGGACGATGGAGATGCCCATGTGGTCACCCAAGATAATGATGTATCTTATTGTGATGATTGGTTTTAAGATTCTTGTTGTGTTTGTCATGTTTGCTCTAAGATGAATTATTTTGATACACTCCAAAAAGGTATGATTGGAACATTAAAATTAAGTAATAATTCTAGGGTGATAGTCATGTGTGTTGGTGGTGTGAGAATCAAAATGTATAATGAAGAGGTGATGACTTTAGGAAATGTGACATATGTTCCTAAGGTGAGCAAGAATTTAATTTTGTTGAGTATGTTGGATTCTATGTGATTTAGTTACAATAGTAAATGTGGAGTTCTAAGGGTTGCTTAAGGTTCTTTGATCCTGATGAAAAGGAAGTTATATCGAGTGGTATACCATCTAGTTGGAAGCATAGTGAAAGCCTCAAGTGTTGGCTAGAAACGTGATGCATGCAAAGGAAATTGTTTTCAAATGAGAGATGGTTATAAATAGATGAAACTTGTTGGTGATAAGGTGGAAAGCTTGAAGTCTCTCTATGAGGTCAAATAGTGCTAATGATAGGATTTCAGCTACACATGGGATATTGGTTGTGTTTGGAATCAGGGTGTGGGACTAAGTTTTGGTTTGAGTGCGTAGCTAGGTAATTAAGGCCAATATGGTATTTTTAAAATTTAAATAAAGGTGAAGATTATTAGAAAAATTGACTTAAATTTGGTTTTTATTTCCTATTTAGAAAAAAGAATTTATTTCTAATTTGGAAAAGAAGTTTTTTCTTTTAAATTTAGGAAACGTTTAAATTTTTTACTTGTAGTAGTAATTGACTTGGAATAAAAAATCATAAAACTTGTTGAATAAGTTTAGTGAACTATAAATGAGATAGCTATTTTGTATAAAAAGAAGAGAAGTGTTATTAGGTGTGGCAAACACTTGAGAGTTACCTCTTGGAAATAATTTTTTAGCTTGAATTGGGATTTTTTTTTCCTTCTAATTTATATGAGGGGAGTAATACAATAAATTTCTGGAATTTACAATTTAATTAGACTATCATTATTTTATTATATAGTGAAGAAAATAGATTTATCTATGGATGTAAACAAGTTTGCGTCGAACCACGTAAATTTTGATGTTGTTATTTTTCTTAACTTGATTTATTTTCTTGTGTGCTTATTGAATTATTTGAATTTAAATTTTTCCCAACAAAAATAAGATAAATGATTATAATTTAAAATTTTTAATTTAATGATCCCATAAATCTCAAATTTTATTTTATTTTTTTAATCCTATCACATTCTTGCTTTTGATGATTTTTTTAATTCAATGACCTTCTTTAAACTTTACAATTTTAACAGTACAATTGCAAATATTTTTAATTCGATAAAACGATAAATTTGGTACTTAACTTGACATAATTATTCAATTGAGTGTTTGAACTTTCAAATGATTTAATTGAGTGTCTGAATATGATAAAACAGATCATTTCAGTATCAACTAATGGTGTGACATGTTCTTTTAATATGCCACATCATCAATTGACATTAAAATAGTCTGATTTACTGAATTTAATAACTTAATTGGACTGGTTGAAAGTATAATCACTAAATTGAATAATAATTTCAAGATTAAACACTAAATTTATCATTTTAATTATTGTTTTAAATCTATTATAGGTCATAAGTGATGTGATAATAATGATCCGACATGCTTTTAAAGGAACTATCTTTCGTTATAATTGTCCCTTTAGGCTTGCCAAAACATCTTTTATATACATTGTGGCATAACATATGCTACTTAAACGTTCATGGTCATTACTATTTTTTATCCTATGATATATTTGAAACTATTCATAAAGTATGCTATTTAAATTAATAATTTTTTTAAAAAATACAAATTAAAAAATAATAACATTTGGGGTAATGAAAAACCATAATTCCAAAATTTATTGTGAAGACGTTATGAATTAAACTAAATTTTTTGTCATAAGAAGCTCATTTAATTAGGAGATTTTTAAAGTATATCTTGATAGAAGATATACTTACTAGTCATATGGTTCGCACGTTGCGCGAGTTATTTTTTTACAATTTTTTATTTATTAAATTATTAATATTATTTAATAAATTATAAGCCATGCAATTAGCCCTTAAGTTACTTTGATTTTTTTTTTAATATGTTAGTCTTTATAGGGGATTTGTACAATCTCAAATGATTTCTGATGAAATCAATCAAATTTGAATATTATCTGAATGTATTACCCTAGTTCGTTTTGGGAATAGGGTAGCCATGCTTATGTGAAGTAGTTTTTTCTTTGTTTTTTTTTTAATTTATTTTTTACTATTAAAGTGTTTTGTATTGCTTTAAGGACAAATAAGAAGTTTCTGATTAGTGCATAAGGAAATTAAATGTATAAATGCATGAAAGTTTAAAAAAATTGAAAATAAAATCTTGGTTATATGGAGAGGTATGCAAGAAATCTGCAAGTATGAAAATAAAACTTTAACTGTATGGAGAAATAGTCAATAAGTTCTGCAAAAGCAATGCAAGTAGTAAATGACAAAAGAACTTCTAGGCGAGGAATGGGTCACAACAAAGAAAGAGAGAAATAGACCTTCAAGAATTTCCTTCTAATCAATAACAAAAAAAAAAAAAAAAAAAAAGAACAATAAAACAAAAAACAAATATATTATCAAAAGGAAAAAGATAACCGAGTTTGAATAAGAAATGTGTTTGCACCATAATATTTTTGAGCCAAAATATTTAGGACTGAATAATTAAATGACCCAAATTGAATTATGGAAGCCATTTAAGTTTATGGCCCAAATTTTCAACTATGGAAATACTGGAACACTGAAAAATTCTAGAGTTTGGACGATTAAAATAGTTTCAAAAATTAGCATAATGGGCAGTTACTATGGAGGGATTATTATGGAAGCATTATTTAGTGGAAGTTAAACTACGATTCCAATCCCCACTTAGCTCACCACTCAATAGGCTCTATGCCTTTTTCTGCCCCAATGGACTAACTTATCTTTTCCAATTTTCTGCAATCTTTTATAATCAGATTTCTTATCTTCAATAAAATTTCACCGTTCTTTTACTGTTTTTCATAGTTATTTCCATAATTAATTTTACACTGCTAATTGAGATTCCAGACGTACTGTGATAAGAAAATATGGGAATCCACAATCGCTGGTTCCTTGAAGTTAGAAGGCGCAACACAGGTCGTGCACCTTCACCTGCACGTAGCACACCTCACATCGGCATCCAAAAATTAAATAGCAAATAATTTTTGGCACCCCCAATGGGACTCAATCTCATGGAATCAAGATGTTTTAATGGAAGATACATGGTTGCTGGTTCCTATGAGCCACAATATGACATTGCAACAACAGTGCAAGAACTTATTCCGCAGCATGGGTTGGCTTCTCCATAGGCAGTTCACCAGCATGACACATTTGAGACTGAAGTTCCTGTAGGACTTGTTGCTAGAAACTAAGGTAACATTTCTCAATCAGTTTACTTATAGTCATTTTTTTGATGAAATGAGCAAATGTTCTATAATATTTCAAGAAATGTTGGAAAATCATAATAAAATACCTGAGGAAGAGATGAAGAATCAGGTTATTAAAATGAATGAATAGAACAAAATGTTTGAGGAATTTATGAAAAATTATACGACGATGTTCAAAGCATTTAGCGATGCATTTACTCCATCATAATTGCCTAGACAGGCTATTGTACAAAGGCCAATTAGGCATTCCTCAGAAAAACTCGGGAGGCATTCCATTGCTCCACAGTAGGTGGGTGATTTTCACCGCCTTATGAAACACACTGGTGATTCACATCAGCAAGAGGAAGCACGAATAGTGCCTACTAGCCATCATAATCAAGTTTTTTTCCCAACAGGCTTACACTAATACTAACCTTATCAATAATTTTATTACAATTAATAGTGATGCAAGTTCTAATGAAAAAGGGTTAGTGAACTCAACATCACCAGTCAACAAGACTCCACAGCCTGCTGATTTACCACAAGTCCCTTAGGAGAAAGTCAAATTCCCCAAAGAGGAGAATTCGAAGATTGTTGATCCACCACCAGTGGCCATTGTTAATACCATGGATATGGTTCATAAGTCCCCAGTTCATAACTATAATAGGAAAGATAAAAGTCCACTGAAAGTCTCTAGGGAGAAAATAACAAAAGTATGGATTCCTAAAGCAAAGCCATCTTATCAAAGAGATTGGCTACCAAAAATGTCACCAAAGGGTCATCCATATAAATTCTATAATGATCAACATCAATTCACTATGCAACATACTGTGGAACCAACTCACCAATGGCAATTAGTGAACTGTAAAAAATTCCCCAAGCCACTCACCATGACCTAGAAGCACAGACGACAGAGACACAAATCCGAGGCTAAACGACAAGCTATGCCACAGGCCTTTTCTCCTAAAAAAGTCAATAATAGCAAGTTTAACAGAAGAGCTGTTGTGGAATCTAAAGAGTCTACTAAAGATTAATTGGGGAAGCACTTGGTAATGGTTTCAAGGTATTGTGCTCTAAATTTCCTAGTATTATTAATATGTTTTTGGATTTTACTATCGTCACAGAGTGGAACAATGTATAATCATACACTAGGGAGTAGACCTCTTTCTTGTGGATATGCTAGTGAATCAATCAACTAGCATTCTAGATTTCAATCTAAACATGCATATAAAGATGCCAGTAGAATCCCAATACTCAACAATCGAGGGGCAGTTAACCCTGGGGAGAATGATTTCTATAATGGAAGTACTTTACAAGTAGTATGTTCCTACCAACTTAAGATGGAGTCTAAGAAACCACTACAAACTATGGCACATGTCAATAAGAAACCAATCACTAAGTATTCAATTGACAATGAGTCGGCAATAAGTTTTATACCACTCAAGATGCCATAGACCTTATGGAAATCTGTAGAGGCCTTAATTTCCACATAGTCAACATTATCAACTTTCACTGGAGAGTTTATTGTTGATAAGTTTAAACGAGAACAATTCCATGGAATCTATGAAGTTAAAGTAATCTCTAATGAGAAACCCAAAGGAAGTGATATGACACCTCCTAAGTTTAAAGTTGTTTAACTATCGATGCATAGTCTAACAGATCCCACCTTGTGGGGAAGAATAGAACATGAGTGATCAACAGTGTAATGCCTAAGTCTACAGTGCTTAATGTGTTACTATAGAGACTTGGGGAAATATGGGTCAACCCTATGGCTAGATTATTGTTCTACTCTAAATAGGCTTTTATAGCCAATTACGGGAATAAATAAAAGAGTAGGCCAACTGGTCACTTTTTCTAATAATCTTATTTTGTGTTTTTTTTACTTTGCTTGTTTCTTTGTTTTTGAGTGTGTGCTTTCCTTTAGTTTTTTTTGTCAGAATAGTGGAAAGATCACAAGATCAATGGCCTCAGGCCATTCCAAAATCAAGTTCACAACATAATCAAGTTTCAGTAACTAATGCAACGTCATGACTATATGAGTGCAATGCAAAATTGGTTGTGGTGCATTTGTGCAAGTGTTCAGTGCCATGCCTGCATGATTTCAACATCAATAACAAGGCAAAGGCAGAGGCCTAATGCCTTTCATCCCATATATCCAAGTCAAGTTAATTGTCACTAGCTTAACTAGCTTTAAATTAAAGGATTCGTTCAAGTTCAATAGTTATCATCAAATTACATATCAAAAGAAATAATTTTCATGGAAATAACTCACTAAGGAATATAAAAATCATTAAATAATGCTTTGTTGTTTTCATTTGCGCTTCACTTCTGGAGATCTTGCTTGGTGAATCAGTCTGTAGAAATCTTGGATGCAAATAAGAGAGCTAAAGTTGAAATGGTTGAAGAAAAAAAGTCAATCACCTACAATGGAGGTATGCAATTTAAATTTTATATTTTTTTGACTTTAATAAATTTTTCATGAAAAAATGAACTCGTTGAAAATAAATAACCAAAAATAAATTTTTCTTGCATTCCTGGTACTCCAAAGTTTTTAAATTCTATGGCTCCACAGTTTATTAAGATCAATGGCCAAAATTCTACAGAATTTCTGACTTGAGTTTAAAGTTCATCTCAATCACCAAAATTATTTAACTTTTCAAAAGATCAAAAATTTTGACTGATTTAATTGTAATTTTAAAATTTTAGTCAATAAAGTGAATTTAATTAGTAGATTATGAATAGTTTTCTGGCTAAAAGAGAAGCTAAAGTTATTCTATAGTTCACAAAATTAAATTTAATTTTAAGTGATTTAAATTATAGTGAGGTCATTAATTTAGAAAAAAAATTCTTTTTCCTTTTCTTTCTAAGTTTTAATTAATATTTTAGTATAATAATCATTAAAAATAATTTTTTTTGAGAAAAAAAAAACATGTTTCTTGGCATACATAGAATAGGTTTTGTTGTTATAATAATAGAGTAAATAAATTAAATAAACTTTAAAAAAAAAAAGCATAAAAAAAGGTCAAAAACGAAAAAAACCTGTGCAGAGATGAAGAACGCCGCCGCCGTCGAAAGTGAGCAGATTAATTTTTTTTTGTTTTTGCTGATGTTTGGTTGAACATTGTGGTCAATCAACGGCCTACGAAAAGCAATGGCCCTAGCGAGTGTCCAAGATGGGTAGTAATGGGAAAAGAATTTGGGGATTTAATTATTTTTTTTTAGAGTTTTGTGTTGAAATTTGGAGAGTGAAAAATACTTTTCAGTCTAAACAACTAATACGATTTGGATTTGGAGACGGACTCTTAATTTTTATTAGCTTATAATTAGAATATTAAACGTAACTAGTAAAAAAAGCTATTGTGGAGCTATAGAGAATTTTTATTTACAAGTGCAGTATGAATTTTGAATTTAGCTATCATATTTTTAGTCTCACCTTGAGACTATGGATTTGGGGATTATATCCATATTATTTGATTTTTAATCAAACAATATGCAGGGATATTATTTGCACCATAATATTTTTGGATCAAAATATTTAGACCTGAATAATTAAATTACTCAAATTGGACTATGAATGCCATTTAAGTTTATGGTATAAATTTCCTACGATGAAAATACTAGAACATTATGAAGAATTTTAAAGTTTGAATTATTACGGTAGTTTTAAAAATTAGCATAATGAACAGTTATTATTGAGAGGTTATTGTGAAAACATCACTTAATGGAAGTTAAACTACGATTCCACGCTCCACTCAACTCACAACTTGATGCGGATGAAGTAGCGGAGACCCAATTCAGCGGTTAGGCCCGTTCGTCAAATTTGCGGCTAAAAGTCTGTAGTGTCGGATTTTGATGATTTTTGTGAGGTTTCTTATCGGAAACGGGCCTGCGAGTCAAAATCACAGCTTTGCTATGTGGTCCATCGGATTTTGGCCAAATCCCATCGTTTCGGCCTCCAAATTAGTGTTTTTCGGTTTTTGCTTATTCGGCAAGTAATGTTTTTTTAGGTTTTTTTTATGTTTCCTTTTCCGTTTAGGGTTGGGACTTTTTCTATTATAAATATGTGTTATTAGGGATCTTTTAAGATAAATTAAACTTAATTCAGAAATACTTTAGTTTTCAGCCGTTTTATACGTCTGTGTGATTTTCTTTACACTCTTCCCTGCGTCACAACTCAACAAGTCTTATGTCTTTTTCTGCCCCAATGGGTTAACTTATCTTTTTCAATTTTCTGCAATCTTTTGTAATAAAATTTCTTGCATTCAATAAAATTTCACTGTTCTTTTGTTATTTTCCATTGTTATTTTCATAGTTAATTTTACAATGTTAATTGAGATTCCAGACATATTGTGGTGAGAAAATCTGGAAATTCACAATCGCTGCTTTCTTGAAATCAGAAGACGTAATAAATGTTTCGTGCACCTTCAACCGCACATAGCACACTTCGTAACCGCTTCCAAATATTAAACAACAAACAAAATGGCATAAAATATGCACATATATAATTTCAATTATAGTGCGACAAGAATGATGTGAAAGTCATTTTGTGTAGAGAGATATTATATATTGATAAAAAGAAAAGAGAAGATGGATAGTTTGAAAGTTTTGAAAATTAAATTGGGTTTGTACAATTCAAAAGGTGGGTAGAATTTGAAGAATTTAATGGATGTTGTATATTGTTAAGGAAGTTGAAGAGGTTTTAGTTATAAAGTTAGAAGTTAAAGAGTGTTAGAGTTACAAAGTGATAAAATCAACGTTAATATGGCTTATTACTATATTCGTATCATTATTTTTATTTTATTATTTTACTCATCTCATTGTTCATGATGTGACATTACCATATTTTAGAATTAGTGAATAACTTAAGGAGAAGCCATCTTTTTTTTTTTTTTTAATTATCAAGCTTAATATTATAGTAAATAGATGAGTTTGATATCACATTTTAATCTAAATTTTTAACAGATTTTTTTCCACTTATATTTCATAAAGTCCATACATTTCAATATGAGATTTTACACAATTTCAAATTCTACCATATAAATTATTATTCTTTACATTCTGAAATAAGTTGTTATTACGTTTATCAATGATAAATTTTGATTTTTGATTATTTTTAAAATACATAAGTAAATAATTATAAAAAATAATATTATAAAAATACTTTTTGAGATGGATGTATTGATATATGTTTTATATTATAATTTAAAATATTTTTTTATAAATTGATTTTTGAAATTTAGACAAAAAAAATAAAATAACCACTTATTTGAAAAAAATGGAATAATATGATTTTTGGATAATTCTCATCTCATTCTCCTCAAAGAGGAAGCAAATGCAAAAAAGGTTTTAATTGCTATAATGAGAAAATAGAAAATCCATATAATAGAACTTATTATTATTATTATTATTATTATTGTTTTGTTCTTTTGGTGTAGCATTAACCATTAGTATTAATTAATTAATTAATGAGTTTTAAGCAGAAAAATCCATACACATAGCGAAGCATTCAACTTGACCTTTTTTTTATTTTTTTGCCAAAATTCAACTTAACTTTCTGCATATCTCTTTCCAGGGAATTATTCATTGCATCATTTCAATTTCACTAAAAAATTCTTGATCACAAAATGGAATAATTAACAGTATTTATGTTCTCTATAATATCAGAATTATTGAACTTGTAATTAATTTATATAGTTTATTAATACTATTTTTTACATCACTAAAAAAATTTAAAAGAAATTGTAAAAATATTACGAAGTAATAACTCAACACTTCCCTTAAACTCAATGCTTCAGCCATTTTTGGGTCTGTTATACTAGCAAAATCCATGCTTCTC
>CAOJBK010884884.1:0-19046 GCA_948294925.1 Codiaeum variegatum | reverse complement strand
TCAACCTAAAGCTTTTGTCCTAAGAGTTAGAGAGAGAAAGTAAAATGTTAGAGAGAGAAAGCTTAAATTAACACTAAATAGAGAGAGAAAGTTTGTTTTGAAGAAGAGTTCTTCAAATACTAATTCCTCTTCTAATTCCCTTTAAAAAAGGAATGTGGAAAAGATTTCAAGTCCAAAACCAACCCATAAGTCTCAAGTTCTCAAGTAGAGAAGGAAGAACTAAAATTTGGGCAACCAAATGAGAGAATGTTCAAGATTCTTGAAGAGAAGAGGAGATCAATCTTTTGGAAAAAGCTAGGTGTGTCTCAATCTAGAGGCTTCATATTTAGGGAGCTTAATGAAGGAGGGCAAGAGCTATTTGATGCTTCTAACCTTTCTTTGTTTAATTTGTGTTTTGTATATAAATTGATAATTATATCCTTGGTTAAAGTTATGAGTCCAAACCTAGGTTTAGACATTTTTTATAGAATTTGATAAATGATTAAACCCTCTATGTTAAAGGAGTTTTAACATATAACCAAATTTCAAAGAGTTTAAAAATTTCCAAATCTTTTGTTAAAAGAGTTTTGACAAAATGTTTAAAAACTAAAACCTAGGTTAGGACAATGTTTCAAAGAGTTTGAAAATTTCCTAACCTATTTTTGTTAAAAAAAGTTTTAATAGAATTATGTTTTCAAAAAAGTTTTTTAAAAACCGAAATGCCGAACCTTTCCTGAGGTTTCACGTGTTTCTCCCTTTTTGCTCCCGCTGCGCGACTCATAAACTTTCCTTCATTGGCATAGGAGCACCAAAAAAATGAGAATTAGAAACAAAGTGCTCGGTGTTCCGTGCATACAACTAAAGCAAGCCAAAGTGAAATGGGCATGTTTTAAAAGGTAAAATAACACAAAAAGTGTTGAATTTCAAGTTAAATCAAAAGCCCAAGTCACTTTGGCATTTTATCAAACACTTCGCATGCAGAATTTGAGGCTACCACAATCAACAACCAAATCACCCCCAATTTGTTAAACAACAAAGATTCAAGATTTTAATGCAATTAAAACAACAATTTCTCAACAATTATCAAGAAAAATTCAATTCAAAACCCTAAACTAACATGCATAGAGATAACAAAAAAATGAAGGCAATCCAATTAAATTAAACTGAAATTAAAGATGTATTAATAACAATTAACACTAATAAGAAAACAAAATTGAAAAATAAAAGCCTAACAAGCAATTTCTAAAATAAAAACCCTAAAATTAAATAAAAAATTGAAATGCAAGAAAGAACAAAGAAAAAGAAAAAAAAAACCTTGATGATTCTTGATAAAATGGAAGATTAGCCTTGAATCCTTGATGTTTGTAAGCAATTAGAAGAAAATAAAGTGATTTGAAAGGGTGCGTGCATAGGAATTGTCATGAAAAATGAAGTTGGGGTGAAGGGGAGTTTAAAAACTACTTATTTGATGTGGGCCCTACTATTTCTGTGAAGGAATATCGAAGTCATTGCCTGGAGTCACGCCCTCTCTCAGCCCGTGACTTTTTCCTATTTTGAAATACCAGCCCAATATTGGGTCATGATCTCATGTCATAGCTATGACCCCAAGTCGTGACACTACCAAATTTTTGCCCTAGTTAGTCTAGTAACTTCCCATGCAGTCATACCCTATGGTCACGGTCGTGACTGTCTGGGAAGCTACTGTACCAAGCCAAATTAGCTCAAAATAAGAAGACAATTTTTTATGCATTTTTTCCCTAACTTACCCCTTGGTTCATAACATAAATTTTTGGGACTTTTCCTAGCTCGAACCACTTACCATTCCACATCGGTTTAAGTGTAAAATTCCTACAACAGTCTCCAACCAAGCATTATATCTGTTTACTTATGAAAAATAAGAAAATTAAAACTAAGAACTATGACAAGTAAAGTAAATTTTTCATCGGTGGGTTGCCTCTCACCAAGGGCTTCTTTAATGTCATCTTAGTTGGACGTTAGGTAGGATTTTCATCCCACCTCTTCTACCTCATAAAAAACTCCATGGCACCCACATTTCTCAAACCCAACACATGACATATTCATTTTACCATGGAGTTTTGAACTTAAAAACTTCAAACATGACTCAAGAAGAGCTTTAGGAAGCCATACCTTATCTCCTTGCTTGAGCTTTAACTCTTGCTTCTTTTTACTCTTCTTAGTCACCTTCTTTTTAGCTCCAACCTTACCTTTAGAAAGTTCCTCCATCTCTATTTCCTTGCTCTCGAGCATTTCTTTTTCCTATTTTTACACACACTTAACAACAACATTATCAACCAAGTTCAACTTTTCCTTTAAACTCTCATTTTTACCAAGTGAAATGTAAGAACTCACATGTTCAAAGGTGTGTGTGAGTATGAATTTTTGGGAGTTGGAAGATAATGCTCTCATCTCTAATTTTAAAGGTCATTCTACCCTTATGCACATCAATGATGGCCTGGGCTGTGGCCAAGAAAGGCCTACCCAATATGAGAGAGTTATCCACACTATCTTCCATCTCCACAACCACAAAATCCATAAGAAATACAAAGTGGCCAACCTTGATCAACACATCTTCATTGACCCCCTTAGGGTAGATAATAGACTTATCCACTAATTGAATGGTAAGATGTGTCGTCTGAGAAAAAAGGAAATTGATGTCACATAACAACCATCCTCTAAGGGATGAATAATGATTATTTTTACCATTATTATAGATAACGTCATGAGAGAATGATAGATATTTAATCATTGTTCATTTATATTTATTATTACTAGTCACATATCCATCATTTATTTATATTTATTATTACAAGTCAAGATAAAATAAACATCATAATATTTTTTGGAGACAGTTTTAAACTTTGATGCTATTTTTAAAATTTTTGGTGCCAATTTATTAATTTTGGCTTTTTTTTTGTACCTATTGTTATTTTCTGATTGAAAATACTAGTCACATATCTATCATTACTTTGTGCCATTTTTTGAATTTTAGTGATTTTTTTTTTAAATTTATTGGTAGAAAAAATTTCTACAAATTTTGGCCAAAAAAATCCTTTGCATGGTAAGATTTATGTTATATTTTTTTCTGTCATGAAACTACAAATTAATTAAATATCAAAACTGCTAATTAATTAAACCAATATTTGCATCAATTAAGTAACATTCAAAACAAGCGGTATCATAACAGTCTGACAAGTAAAAATACTTAATTGTACTTGACTTATATCAAATAATGTAACATAAACCAAGTTTAAATAAAAAAAAAGAGCCTTCTAATATAACTTTTAAATTCCAACGCAAAGTACATAACAATAAAAGAATTCCAAAGGCTACTCCTGCGTATACCAACTAGGTGAATGAAAAAACTTTAGAAAAATGGTTCGCCCACTCAAAACGAACCTCATCCAACTCAACCTCAGTGTACGAGTCCTTCCCATTAAACAGTTAATAACAAAAGTAAATAATTTAATGAAACTTGTTTTTACAAACTTACTCATCATTAAAAATTAACTTGTGATAATGAACTTACATTGTTCATCAATAAAGAGAAAGTCATTTATTAAGTCTTTCATGAACCTCAAGACATAAAAGCCACAATCGACTGCACCTGACTGTTGTAAGACCTATTTATACACCGATTGAATATTTCATTATAATATCATTGAATAGATGGAGTAATATATGATTAAATTTGAAATAATAAGTCATATGGAGAGTGCATTACATGCTTAACTAATATAGTATGCTTACTCATCAGTTCAGATGAGAGTAAGCTTGTACACTAATCCATAGCTATATGCATTCTTAAACTCGTATAAGAGCGCATTATATGTTTAACTAATATAGAATTGAAAACTCAATTCAGATAAACCAACAATCACCACTTGTTTATATACTTATTGCTTCGATTGTGATTATATATGATGTTGAAGTGATTATACCTACTAGGTAATCATATTAACACACTTGTTAATACAAGCATAAATATAGACATTGCTTTAGTTGTCGCACATAAGAGTCTTATTACAATGTGGTTTAATACCAAGAAACTAGCGTATATTTTACAAACTAAAAATGACTTTGAGAATGAAGGGGAAAGTGAAAAGAAACATGTATCCCCTTGTTTGGACCTTCTTCAATTAAACGACTTGATTCTTATTTTATCATTTTAGTACCTCTATTACCACTATTCAACATCTCGACTAATATCATTAAATTATGTTCACTTAGTACATATAGGAAATCTCTAAAGCAAAAACTGTCAAGGGTCAACATCAAATAAGATGTATGACCTTACCTCTCGAATAATGTTTTTTCCATGTGAGATTTCTTGTATCCCAGTCAACAACTCCAAAAATACAACACCAAGGCTATAAACATCACTATTGTCTGTCAATTTACAAGTTAGAAAATACTCTGAATCAAGGTAGCCCTACAAAATCAATAAGATGTTTGATATATCAGAATGCCACAACAAATGAGAACTCCTTGATATTTGTTTTTTTAAAGAAAATTAACCAACAGACATCTAACTCTTCTTTCTCAAACTATTTATTCTTTCAAATAAGTCTATGGAAAAGTGGTTATTCATTATAAGTCAAGATATCTTGATCTAACCATACATGTTTATCTAGCATATTCCCATGTAGGGATTAAATATCGCTTTTCATGACATCGAACATATAGAAGATTTTAGTATTTTTCATCCATTTCCAGGTAGAGGAACCTCATTAGACTTCAATCAATTTCTAAAAAATATCCAGAGGGGATATGTTACACAATTTTAAGGGTATAACAAATGAAAGAAAGAAAATCATATCAAATACTCTAACATGACAGACTTGGAATTAATTATTATAGTACAGTTTTAATAGAGAATTACTAGAGTACCCTTTACAACTGTGGAAACATGAGCTAGGGTAGCCCTTTGAATATCTTAAACTTAGGCAAGTCTCGAGAGCCCAAAATCAGTAACCTTTGCATTAAAATTAGAGTCAAGTAATATGTTGCTCGCCTTGATATCTTGGTGGAATAATGGAGGGTTAGCTTCAATATGTAAGTAAAGTATGCCCTTTGCTAAACCCAAGGCATTTCTCAATCTCGTTGCAAAACTCAGGCTTACTTTAGTCAAAGAAGAAATATCAGATATAACAGAGAGGTGATCTCTAAGAGTGCCATTTGGCGTGAACTCTTAAACCAACATCTGTGGGCACAATGGTAACATGTATTAAGTTTTGTCCAAATGAAAATTCTAAATGCCATTAAAGCATTAAAGAAAAAATAAGATAAATACATTCACATAAAATTCCAAAATTTCCTTTTTGGATGATGGAAATAAAGGAATTGCAAAATAATCTTGCTGTAGCTCATAATAATTTCTAGATCAAAATTGTTTCTTTCTTTTGTTTAAAATTGTTTAGAATAACAAACAAATAACTTTTACATTTTAAAAAAGTAGAATCCCTAAGAATGGTGGCCTGTTGGTTATCGCTTTTACTTTCGCATGGGGGCAAAAGGTTATGGTTTAATTAGTTTACAAAAACACAGGAGAGGACAGACTTATGTATTCATATTATTGTATGGCTATGATAAAACTCTTGAGGCATTCCCCAGAACCTTTTACGGTGAACTATGTTAGTTATTATTATTATTTTTTAAAAGAACCTTATAACATTCCTCCCAGAATTTATAATCCTTGAATTTATGAAATTAACTTCTAAGTTCGAAAGGTTTCTAATGAGTAAGCTTGTACACTAATCCATAGCTATATGCATACTTGAAATTTCATAAGAGTGCATTATATGCTTAACTAATATAGAACTGAAAACTCAATTCCGGTAAACTAACAATCATCAGCAGTTTACATACTTATTACTTCAGTCATGATTATATAAGATGTTGAAGTGATTATAACAATTGGGTAATCATATTGACACACTTGTTCATACATGCATAAATATAAACATTTCTTTAGTTCAAGTATGTGAGTTCAAGTATGCACTCTTATGCGAGCATAGTCATATGCACATAGTTTGAGAGGTTTCTGATTTAGGATAGGAGAAGCTGGACATCTGGTGTGAATTAGTGGTGATGAGAGTAGTAGAATTAAATTTGAGTGAAGTGTTGTTTCTGTTTAAAAATAACATTCAACTAGTAGTTTTGAACAATTTAGAGCTCCTCCAAATCATCTTTAGTAGTACCTGCAAATCTTTCTTACTTAAGAAACCCATATATGCACAACTTGTGCTTTGTCTCAGGATCTAAGCTAGCTAGAGAATCGAAACCACCACCACTACTAGACTCTAAACCCACTAAACCCTCCTGACCAACTACCCTAAAATCCATATATAACTACTATAAAGCAACTACACCCTCTGAGTATTAGTCTAATGTGTTTGTACTAAATAACACATTAACCTCATGACTAGGAAACATAAGCATTTTTTTTAGTGATTTTCACATTTTTATTTAGTGAAACTCAAATAATGAATTAATGAATAAAATAGCTGCATTCTAGATCATTAATCATCAATCAATAAGATAATAAAACAAGCAAAATACTAATAGAAAACTATTACTAAATTATAATCATAACCAGCTAAACTAATCATTTCATTAGTTTATTCTTGTGACAAAACCTTAAATTCAACCCAAAAGAGTGCAAGTACACATGAGATTAGAGGTAAAAACATGGATGAATTTGAAAATTGGATGAAGTAGCACTAACCTAGATCATGAATCATCAGTTAATAAGATGCCTCAGGAGAGAAAATAGACTTTTGATTCTTCATAGAGAAGACTCCATAGAGAAGTAACACATATTTTTAAAGATGAAATAACATGTCTTTGGAAACAAGTCAACATTAACCATAATTCAAGCTTATTTTTTAGTACCATTACTTACAATACTACCACATGTAACACATAGACTTTATTAATGGTAAAAAGATCCCTACAAATATCAGAAAGGGAAAGAAATGAAGGAGTTAAGTAAGCTTCACTAATCACAAGACTATAACCTAAACCTAATGATGTAGATCCAAATAAGGACACAAATTGATAAGCAATTCTATTTCTTAATAAATTCTTAATAAACCTTCCCGTGAAAAAGAAAGCGAGAGCGATTAACCACAAGATCGGATCACCAAAAGTTGAAAACATAACAAAGGAAGTTAGGGTTTTAGTAAGTATAGAAGCACATAATCTCATTAATGAAACAACACCGAGCAGCAACAATTGCATGATGATGATGATAATTGTGGTGAGAAATATGGCAAATAGATGCCAAGCAGGTCAATGTTATATGCATTTGATCATACAGGGAGCTTGTAAAATGATTTGTTTAAATTTGGACCCATATTCTAAATCTACATATATACAGAACAACTATACAAGGAAAGCACTACTAGTGAGTTTGTGTCTTACATCTCCTTGCAAGCCATAAATAGGAAAAGCAAAAGATAGTAAACCTAAAGCAGCAGATAATACTAACATCTTCAGCTACACTAGTAGGAAAAATTACATTGTTACTCTAAAAGAAAAGGGAAGAAAAGGTAATTTGGTTAGATTTTGAATCAATAGAGTAAGCTAAAAATGCTAGCATAACCGAAACATAGGATTTTAGAAAGGATTAGTTACTTCTGTATAATTTTGAAATCATGATTTTATTTGAAAACTAGAGGCCAATCACAAATAAATACAATAATAAATCAAAATAATCAAAATTGATCTATATAAATAATTGTCGATTTACATTTCACTAAAATTCAAAAAATAAATAAGACATTACTGACCTGATATTAAATTTCTTCGAGAGTTTGTTGATAGTGAGACAAATTAAAAAAGTCTACGAAAGGAACCCTAAATAAAACTAGGGACAAAATTGACGTATAGAAGATGCTATAGGATCACCAGAAGACCCAACCCACTTAACACGAGCATGAATCATTCCTGGTAACCTAAAAGCTAAGAGTGAGAGGAATGCTTTAGGAATTCTGTTGAATCTTCAAAAAGGGGAAGATCATAGGAACGATATAGGCATGATTGAAGAGATAATGGAGAAGAAGAAGGGGATGGTAACGTGGAACAATCAGAATCATTGATATCTCATTGAGTGAATGGTGAGGTATGATGGTAGAATCATCATCGTCAGTGCAAATTGAGGAAAAAGTTCAAACTTGGGAGAGATGTGTAAGGGAGAAAGAGGGTTTATGTTATTATTTCAAAACACAATCAAAATGCTGGGTTTTGATTTTATTCATTTTATTTTATTTTTATTTTTAATTCTAAACATTGAAAATCTATCAAAAAATTATTTGACAAGCAAATTTTATCATAAAAGTCATCTTTATGGAGTTTGGATCTTCTCCAATCCCTAAAATAACTAACATAACTAACTGTCCAATTGATTAATTTGTGAACCTACATGTGTATGGATGGTTCAAATTTATTTTCTTTTCTCACTCAAATTGAACAACACTATTTGGCAAAAAAAATGCTATCTATTTTGCGTTCTCTATTTCTTTTAAACAATCACAGCCACACAAATATCTAATCATTAGACTCTTCATTAAGATCATGATTTGCATCCCATCATAATCTTTCTCTTAATTTTTTATGGATTTTAAATTTGATTCTGATGAATAGATTTAAAAAAATTTCAGTTCTTGTATTTGTTGATAAGAGGTGTGATGATTTTGTGAGTTTTTAATTTGAGTTTCGAATTGAATCTTAATGTCTTTTTTTTTCTTTAGAAACACTTTTTTTTTTGCCAAATTCTTCAGAAACACTTATTATTGATTTTATGGGTTATTGGTTACAAAACATGAAGGAATTGGTTACTATTTGGCAAAAAAAAATGAAGGAATCAGTTGCCAATTTCTCAAGAGAAAACTATTGAACAGAGAGAGAGAGAAAAAGGAAACTACTAAAGAAAAGGCATAGTGAAATGTGAGCCATTCATGACACGTATGCGCTTTCAAATTAATCAACTAGAAGTCCAGTTATTTTAGGGATTGAAGACGATCCAAACTTATTTTTATGATATTGAAAATCTATCATATTTATATTATAAATGCATGATAAATAGGAAAAATTAGCACAGTTATATCATAAATTAATGATTGAAATAATTATGTCACAAGTCTATCATAAAATTTTGATTTACTCAGAAACCGTTACACAGAGGCTGGTCATTGTAAGTCATATTTTAATGATACTGAAAAATTATCACATTTATATTATAAATACATGATAAATAGAAAAAAATATCATAATTATGTCATAAATTAATGATTTAATTTTTTTTTCACTAATCTATCATAAATTACTAGTTTACAGAGAAATCGTCACACAATAGTCCATCATTATAGGTCATTTTTCTAGTGGTGTCCACCCAATTTATTCAAACTACTAATACGTTGTTGAGTAATTATCACTACTCTAGAGATGACCTACCTTCCTTAGGGAAGTCTATCTTACCTGATTGCTCTTTTGCTATGGATGACCTACCCTCCTCAGGTAAGTTTATCCAAAATAACTACTGTAGTGTGATTGAGCTATGAAGTATGACTGCTAAAGTTGATGCCATAACAAGAAGTGGCATAATTACACAATCTCCAATTTAATCACCCCAATAGCCTATTGGTCCATCAAGAGGCACTACTGATCCTGAAGTGGATGCCATGCTCAAGAAATTGAAAAAGACAAAAGCCAACATCACAATTTGGAGTTTGATTATATCTTCATATCCACACCACCAAGCAATGTGAAAAGCTCTCAACCAATGCCAAGCACCCATTGACATAACTCCCGACACTTTAGTTGCTCCTATCACTAGTTTTGCCAAGGGCACTGCCATCTCCTTCACTGATGACGAAATCTCTCCTTAGGGTTCTCACAATGATGCAATAGACAAACTTGTACCTATGGCCTTCGTGGATAATGGCACCGTACTGAATGTTTGTCCTCTTAAAGTTGCAAGCTTCTTGGGATTGCAAGTCACTGATTTTGTGCCTTTCGATCAATTAGTGAGGGCTTGTGACAACTTAAAGAGAGAAGTCCTTGCAGTGCCTACTTTGACTGTCACCATTAGACTTGCCACATTCGAATTTTCTATTTAAGTAATGGATGTGCCTTCATGCTTCAATCTACTTCTAGGATGACCATGGATCCATAATGCTAAGGCTGTCCTTCATCATTACACCAAAAGGTCAAATTCCCATTCAAGAATGGGGCAACTATTGTTAAAAGGGATATATAGGGAAAATCTGAAGTCCCATCCACTTTCCCCATTTTGGAAATTCAACCTGAGTTGTTAGCATATCCTTTATATGGCTTTTCATTTGTCTAGTTCATTGAGGATGCTGAAAATCTAAAGGAAGCAATCTCACTTAACTTTGATTACTGCAATCTTATGATTGCAAACATTAGGAAAAAGATGGCTTATTTTCCTAGGATGGGACTAGGTAAAAATGAATAGGGAATCAAGTACTTCGATGAATATCCTTTCTCCACACTAACTTTTGGCTTAGGCTATCTGAAGGGTGAAATGTACGAGCTGCACAACGAAAGAAAAAATAGGAAAATGAATCCCCTCAGTAAAGGGAGATTCAGATTTCGATTTTCAAAATTTTTTTGAAAAACTAAAACTTTGTTATAATTATTTTAACAAAATTAGGTTAGACAATATTTCAAACTCTTTGAAACTTTGTCCTAACTTAGGATTTGAGTAAAATCAATTTGTTAAAACTCTTTTGGCAAAATCATTTGAAATTTTTAAACACTTTGAAAATCAATTCTATGTCAAAACTCTTTTGACATAGAGGGTTTAGTCATTTATTAAACTCTTTGACTAATGCTTAAACCTATAAAAGGACTCATTACTTCAACCATGGATAATCTCATCAATTGTGTGCAAAACACAAGTTAAACAAAGAAAGGTTTAAAGTAAAAATACCTTTCACCCTCCTTCATTAAGCTCCTCAAGTACGAAGCCTCTAGCTCAAAACATACCTAGCTTTTCGCAAAAGCTTGTTCCTTAGTTCTCTTCAAGAAGCTTGAATCTTTTCTCATTGGTTTCCCAAATGTTTGATTCTTGCTCCTTAACTTAAGAACTTGAGACTTAAGGATGGATTTGGACTTGAATGCTTCTCCACACTCCTTTCTCAAAGGTTAATTGAAGAAGAGTTTGTATTTGAAGAACTCTTCTACAAAACAAACTTTCTATCTCAATTTTATGTGAATTTGAAGCTTTTTCTCTTTAACTCTTAGAGTACTTCTCTCTCTAACTCAATGTTTAAGAAGATGAATAATTTTTCCATCTTTTCCATTTGCTTGAGTGTGAGAGTGAGTGTGAAAGATGATGCCATTACCTATTTATACCCTATACTTATCCAACCACTTTTCCTTAAATTAAGGGACCATGTTGTAAAATTATGGTTACTTATTCTAGTTGATATTTAACTAAATGATTAGTTAATTAGTCAACTAGATTAAGAATATAATTAGTAGGAATCATCTTTAAATCTTAATTAACCACATCTCATGTGGATTAAGCTAACATCTCATGTTAAGCTTAATTATTTTAATTGTTAATCCAAAACCATTTCAATTAGTCATACCCATTTTTATCTCATTCAAACTAATACATAATTAAAATTTCCTTTTTGTGAATTAAACATCCAGACATGCTAGTATCCTATAAATTTAATTACATGTTCAATTCTATCATCATTAATAATTAATCAAACTCTTTAATTAATCATTAATATGATACATACAAGCTAATGGGAATCACAATTTGGTATGTGACTTACTAGATTCATGTTCTTATTAGCAATGGGATAAAGAGAACTCTTTTCTTTCCACCAAGTGTGTTAACCTAATTCCACACTTTGTCCCATAAGTCATGAGTTACGTCCAGCATAACATATCGTGACTACCAAATTAGAACTGAATGTCGGTGATCATATCCTCGACATTAGCATGGACCTCTCGATCATAATTACTGTGCACTCGAATCCCTTTGTTGTGGATTCTTGATCATAGCTAAGGTCATGTAAGAAGTTAAACCCTATGTGCTAGGTCATATTACCTCTATCCGATTTGAGTTCTCAATAAACCGGTTCCTACTAGAGACTTTTTATAATGAACATTATCCACCCTAGCCAGGGATTTTCATATCAAGAACAACCAGAAGTCATAGGATTCCTTTCTTGGTTACCCAAGTTAATGAATCCTTTCTTAGTTAAACACTAATCCCAGCATACCACTGATTATGGCTAGCACTTGCCATATACCAATACCTGACTAGTATCGGTATGTAAGCAGTAACAAACCATAACCACCAATATATCAGATAACAGGTCACCTCAAGTTTAAGGATTGTATGCATAATCATGATCTAATTGATGCGATATTGACTAGTAAGTAACGACCCATGTATCAATCATCTAATGTCACTATTCAACTTACTCATGTTATGAGTGTGTATACATGTTGTTATGAGATCTAATATCTGTAGCATAAGACTCATTACCTCCATACCAATAAGTATCTAATACTCATCATAGATGATAACAAAGGTGATGGTCTTCCGGATTAATGGCATCCCTACCTATAATCCTATGACTATGAATAACCTTTAAGGCATCCGTGTAAAGGAAAATCTGTCACTCATATTCTCAAACTCTTCGAGAATAGATTCCCTATAAAATACTTAAGGGACATGTGTACATTAGATATAAGAAATGTTTTCATTTAAAGAACATATATACTAAAGCTAGGTAGGTTTTTGTTTACATCTCATCCTGAGTGTAAGCTCTAAGGCATACACTACTAACATTATCATCCCAATGAGGATGCGATAGAAGAAGAAAAGGCCAAGGCAGAGAAAGGTTTGTTATACTTAGAAATAGAGGGGAATACGACTACCAAATGAGGCCTTACTTCAAAACACTAAATGGGTACTTCGTCAAATAAGTAGAGTCTATTCCTTACTATGCTTTTCATGAACCATGGGTATGTCCCATGAGTGGCATTACCATTCCTAAGTTTGAGTTATTTTCTAACATCAAGCTATTGCCAGAGGACTGTCAGCTTATTTATCACTTGACTATTGAGGCTGAGGATTTCATGAAATCTTCACTTTACATGGAGGTTTATTTTATCACTAATGAGGAGGTAAAAGCTAATCTCACTACCCTAATCTAAGCTGCTATTGGGGAATTGAATAATTAGTCTTTGGTAGAGAATCTAGTCCTCCTAGATTCTGAAGCTAAATTAGATGAACTGCAATCTTCTAAAGCTAAGTCTGAGATAGTGTCTTAGAGTTTTAGGTCCTTTAGGTCTTCCCAGTCATCCCTTGATGTATCCCTTGGTTTTAAAAACATGCTAGATGTAAGTGTGGATTTTTCTCCTTTTGAAATGTATAGGACAAACAAATTTTCTTATTACGATCTTGTTTCCTTATTCTCTTTTAGTGTTCCAATTGGTGAATCTATGTTTAATGAATCAAAAAAAGAGAATCTAAAAATAAATCAATTAATTGATATTGTTAAAGAGCCCACTAACATTTCAAAATTAACATTTGTCGCATTTGTATGCTCAAACGTGTTTAGTACAAAGACAAGCATCAAAAGTTCAGAGATTGTTTTGCCTGGAAGCCTACTCTTGATCCAAGAATTGTCATTTACAAAATTCCAACATTGCAAGTTTATCAAGCAAAAACTCAGATGAATGAAGGCTAAATGGTCACTTTCGATCAAATAAGAGGTTCCTAAAATAGATATCACATGGGTTTATCAAACCAAACAATTAACATCTTGGTTGCCATTAACTACTTCACATAGTGGGTAGAAGCTACAACTTTTTAAGTCTTTAACTCGAAAAAGGGGTTACATAATTTATTAAAATAAATATCATCACAAGGTATGATGTTCCTTTAAAAATCATCATGGATAATGGCATTCCACTTCTAGAGAGAGGCAGTTGTCCTATTAAAAAAAGAGAGGAAAAGATACAACACCATAAGTCTTCTCCTTATAGACCTCAAACTAATAGGACTCTAACAAGGTTCTCATGAAAATCCTTTAGGAAATGACCAACAACTATAAAGGTTGGAACTTACACTTTCCAATTACATACCTAGGGTACAGATCTACATTCAAGTCTACCATTAAGGTAACACCTCATTCACTAGTCTATGGTATGGAAGTAGTCTTACCTATATAATTGGAGGTCTAGTCTGACTGAGTCCTTCAAGAGAGCCAAATGAATGAAGCTAACTAGCAAGAAGCCTACTACAATCCACTTAACCTCATAAATGAAAAGAGAATTGAAACCCTTCACTAAACTCAGAGCTACCAACTAAAGCTAGCAAGGCACTTTAATAAAAAGGTCAGAGAAAGAAACCTGTACAAAGGTAACTTAGTCCTTAAAGAAATTAGAAATGCAATAATGTATCCTAGAGGAAAGTTCAAACCTTTTTGGAGCGGTCCATTCATCCTTAAGAAGATCATGACTGATGGAGGTGTTATCCTGATGGACGTTGATAACAACGAGTTTAATCATTCGACCAATCTGGATCAACTCAAGCGAAAAATTGTTTGAGCACTGCATTTGCATCACATTAGAGCTTGAACAAAATAAATGCATTTTATTAAATTGCTATTCACCTTTTGGAACACAACAAAAGGAACATTGAAACTTAAACACATTTCTCTGAATCACTTATGCTCTTTCAAAAAGGCATCCCTAATGGATCTCTTAAACAAAAATGATAAGTTACTCCCCAATGGATCCTTCAAACATATTTCAGACAAAATCATTATCCAGGGAACCTATTTAATCCCTAGAAGATTTCTCAAACTACAATGTTTCCCCAGTGAATTCCTCAAAACATCTCCCTAGTGAGAATCAGATACAACTAAACCTCCAAAGACATTAGCCAATGGTTATTCCCTAAGTGGAGTAAGATAATGAAAGGTAAATCGTGAATCCCTAATGGAACAACAACTAATGTCAAAGCTAAGTAGCATCTTAATAAAAATAGGCTTAACTATAGACTTCCTTCACCCATCTGGGGTATTAGTCAAGCCATTCACGCACCTTAACCACTTGTACAAAAAAGCAAAAGCATAGGACCTCTGCTTATTGCCAAAACAAAATTTATTATCTAACCTTTTTGAACATCATAGCCATTATAGATAGGTTCATCATATCGCCTTCTATGCCACTAAAATCTAAAAGCCTTCTTACTAAGTTGAAGTAACCAATTGATAAAGCCTTTCCAACCTCGGGTTCTAAAATAACAAATCCATCAAAGTCAGTATCAAGTCTAAACACATCTCTAATTAGTTTTCATAATTTGAAACACCAAACCTATGTTTCCTGAGGTTAATTTCTCGACCTTGTTTAGGTTCTTGCACACCCAAGCATTATGTAGCTGAAGTATGGCTCTAGTTGTGTGGGTAACTCATAAATTATTATGTTTCTCAAAATTAATATCTCATACAACAAAAATGATGAAAAGTTAAACTTTCATTTCATCAAAGTTTTTACAAGAAAAGACCTATAATGGGCCACACTTAGCTTGCATCTCCCTACAAATGTTTACTCCACTAAGACATATTAGGTGGGCATCCTTTTGAATGGGTCTTTGTCCACATCATAGAAAGGTACTACAACCATGCATCAAGCTTAGAATTTAACAAAGGCTAAATCCTTATGTGGCAAAATTTCAACATCCAATAAGCTTATAAGTTAATTTGGCATAATTGCTAAGATCAATATGACAATTGTAAGATTTGGCATCCTTAACTTGGTTTTGCTTAACACACTATAAGCCCAAAAGTTGACATAGCATGTTCATAAGCCCAGAATCCAACATCGCATGGCCATAAGCCCTGAAGTTGAAATGGCATCATCATAAGACTAGCATCTGACATGACACCTGTAGATTCACCTTTATGAGAATCACTTTCTACTGGAACCTAATTCAGATGAGGTGGAAACTGTGAACCCTTAAATTTTCACATCAAATTTGGATTGTCTATATGAACTCATAGATTCAAATCTGACCTAAATCGGACTCAAAAGGGGCTTGGAATCACAAAATCACTAAAACTAGATTGAATTGAATCGGACCAAACTGAACCGAATCGGATTGAACCAAACCAAATTAGACAATGCCGGACCACGTGGTAGCTTAAGCGTGCGTTAGGGATTCTGCGTGCAGGCAAGGTTTCCGCATGTGTGCAAGGGCTTCCACGTGTGTGTGAGGTGCTCTGTGTGCAAGTAAGGGCTTCAGCGTATGCACAAGGTGCTCCACATACGCGAGTACTTTTCTTGTGAGCGAAGTTGGATTTTCTCTATAAATAGCGTCATCTGGGACGTGTTTTTTGGGACTTTTCTACTTTGAACCTCTGCTAAAATTTACAGTCAAACTAGTTCTAATATTAAACGTCCGCTCACCTATGGAGACCCGTTCCAGCCTCATTAAGCTGTATGAATTGCTAGTTCCTCATCGTCATTGCAAACTGAAGGTAAATTCTGAATGGTATCATTTTGATTTTAATTATGTTTTCTATTTAATCCTAAAAACTAAGTTTTTCTTAATTAAATCTTAAATAATTAAGGACTTATTCGCTTAATCATTTTTTCATAAAATTAATTAGCTTTTAAACCAAATAACCAAACTCTTTTCAAACTACCTCCACCCTTTTGTGAGAATGAAGAACGACATGGGGTTCAATTCCCATTCCATGGGATATGCTGATAAGTATGTTCAAGGCTTCAACTCCAAAAATTATTTTTCCTTTTCTTTTTTTGTTATTTTATTTTATTTTAAGTTTATATTTATTTTATTTTCAGTATGCATTATTTCGTTATTATTTATTGCAATGTCAATTGATGCGATTTATTCTTTGCATTTAATTACTAATGGAGGGATACATTTGATCTATTTTCCAACACATTTGTTGTTAGTGGAAAAGATATGCCTTTTTGTTTTATTTTTCTATTGTTTTATTGTTATGATTCTGCTATTATCTTGTCATATTATGTTTATTCAAGGGGAAGGTATGTCCTTCCTATACCTCAAGGCATTTGACATGGGCCTCACACATTGACTAAAAATAGTTAGCTTCTGAACTAAAATCCCTGCCCTTCGTAAGAAGTGAGAACAATATAGGGTTTGATTTCTATTCAAAAGGATATATCGTCAAGCCTTGTTCTATGAGCTTCAACTCTAAAAATGCCTTTTTTTTAAAATATTTTTTAATGTAAAATTATTATTTTTTATGTCTGTTTTTATGTTTTATTATGTAGATATGTTGCTTTTTCATTATTTATTTAGCACTTTTGTTATTGTTTGTATTAGTTTATTATTTTTATTAGTTTTTTAATATGTATTATTGAAAAAGGGAATGTGTGCCCTTCCTATGCCCTATGGCTCGTGGAGGGATCCTCTTATTATGATATTTTGATGGGTAACTAAGTTCATTATTTTCTCTACTTTTTATTATTATTTTATTATACTTTTAGGG
This sequence comes from Codiaeum variegatum, assembly GCA_948294925.1. Lineage (NCBI taxonomy): Eukaryota > Viridiplantae > Streptophyta > Magnoliopsida > Malpighiales > Euphorbiaceae > Codiaeum > Codiaeum variegatum. The sequence goes on along the minus strand of CAOJBK010884884.1, from coordinate 1,503 downwards.
ATATGTGCCTTTATTATCTTCCGTATTTTAAAATCGATAGTCTAGTTATTCGTTGTAATGAAATATATTTGTCAAAATTGTGTTTTTATGATTAAATGACCATTTAAGGAGCATTTGGTTCATATATACATTCATGGGAGTTATAATATATACATGAACACTTTGAATGGACTAACAATTATTTTAGAAACAAAGTATTTTGGAATTGTGCAGAAAAGCAGGCAAACGCCTATATGGACTCCAATGGCTAGTTATTTCAAATTTAACTAACCCATATGCTCGTATGGTCCAAGCTCTGTATACCATATGGTGTCTATCAGAATCCATTAGAAATGATGTCATCTATACTTTTTGAATGTTAAAGACACTATTTTGGCTCCAAGAAGGCTAAAGTATAAAAGAGGACTTCAGAAAACAAAGTCAACAAGATTTAAGAACTATTCTATTGCATTTGTAAACTTTTATTTTTGAATTTTCAGCCCTCTTAGCTCATTCTTTCTTATTTTCTTAAACTCTTGAACTTTCATTGTAATCCTTTGAGTTTAAGAAGACCTTATCTAGGATTCTTGTTTAAAAATCATTAACCTAGCAATTGTAAACAAGTCTTTAGACGTTTAATCTTCTAAACACTTAAACACTTATATTTGGAGTTTTAAGCTCCATTGTTGTAATTGGGCAAAATTCCAAAGAGTTAGAAGCTTGGAGGCTTCGGTTGATGTTAGTGGAGCCTTAATCGGTTGATTGAAAGACTGAATGTAAGAGAAGGACTCTCTAAACTACTATAAAATCTGAGTAATCTCTTCTCCCTCTTTTTTATTTACTGATCTTTTTATATTGCTTTGTTTTTAGCTTGTTATTGGTGATTTGAAACTAACTTTTTCATAAATCCAAGCTCATTGATCTTTAACATTGTAATACTATTTGCTTTTTCTTGGAATTAGTTTTAAAGGATTAAAATTGGTAACTTTGATTAAAAAATCTAAGAAAAATTTCAAAACTCCAATTCACCCCCCTTTTGGTGTCTATTATTGGGACAATAATTGGTATCAGAGCCAAGCTTTCATTTCTTGATAAAATCTTACGATTTAGAAAGCTAACAATTGATAATGAAAGGTATTGGTGATTCCACACATACATCATTCTAAGAGGGTTATCACTCAACAAGACCATTTCTATTTTATGATTCTAACTACAATTAATGGAAGGTTCGCATGAGGTTTCATATTCGATCATAAGGATATGATCTTTGGGATATAGTAGAGAATGGTCCTTACATTCCAAGAGATCCCATCATGGGAAATGTCCTTAGATAGGAAGAATACTTCGATGAAGATAAGAAGAGACTTTAAAGAAATGATGTGGTGATTGATCTCATCTTTTTCACTCTCAATGAAATAGAGTTCAACCTGGTATCGATTTGTGAAATGACTAAAGAAATTTTGGATACTCTTAGAGATACCTATGAAAGAACAAGTAAAATTAAATCCTTTAAGCTTATAATGC